>JAANSK020088574.1:0-16340 GCA_011763485.2 Isoetes engelmannii | reverse complement strand
GTGGGGGGGCTTAAATCTAGAGGTTACGCCTTCTTCAAAAGTTTCCATTAAAAGCTTCTAGCATTTGGTAGAATAAAAATAATAGTTAAAAATTTCCAACACATTTTCTCTGTAAACATATGATGATCTGGACAGTTGCTGACATGAGGGCTAACATGGAGACAAGTTGCTGAGGCACAAATGCTGAGGTTGTATACAGGATATGTACATTGTAGTTTTGTTAAATAGATTAGGTCAAATCTTCCATGTAATGTGGTTCCCAACAAGCATTTTCTCTTCTACATCCGCAGAGACCATCACACATCCCACCCATTCATAGGAGGTTGGCCAGGATAGCTACATAGTCTCCCTGGAAAGAAGTTGAGTCAAATGGATTTTATCAGCATGCAGCAGCTGATTCTGGACCAGTAGATGCCATGGAAGAAGAACATGCAATGCCTTTAAAGTAGGGAACCGGGATAATTGTTTCTAGAACAGCATAAAGAGAGCCTTTCATAGGGGACTTGGATACTTGTTCCTAGGGTACTCGAAGTCCTAGAACAGCATAAAGAGTCTTTCCTATTAAATTCTTTTCTGATGGAACAATTTGCATAAAAATGGAATAATTGCACATCAAGCTGAACTTATAACAAAAAGGCATGATGAGCAGCATCGAATCAATTCCAAGGAAGTTTTCCCTCCATGACCAGAGTGTTTGTACAGTTTTGCCCTAAAGTTGGCAACTTTGGCAGCTGGATTTAAAATTGCAAGTCTTAATTTAGATCTTGAGGAAATCATGCACATGGAACAGCCAAAACGCTTTGTTCAGAGGGCAGGAACGCATGGTCTATAAATTGCAAAAAGTTGCAGATTAAGACAGATTCCTAGATATGCAGATAACAGCTGACATTTGCAGAGGTTTCACCTAACAAAACGTCGATCTGTTGTGGATGGGAAGCTAACCCTTGCTGCAGATTGGAAGTAGTTTTGACCCCACAAATTAGGGATCTCAAGGTAAATTCAGTGGCCCTACATGCTGATAATTCAGCAACAATAGAGCTTACCAAGGATGCTAAATGGCATCTACCCACATTCAGACACGGGTTTGCTTCATAAGGGAGCTGCTTGATCGAGGCGTTCTTGATCTTCAATAATGTCCCGCTGATAGCCAGCTTGCAGACATATTACAAAACAACATGCAGGGCAGAAGTTCAAACCTATAGACATCTTGTGAATCCATGCTCTGAGCTCAAGGAAGAGAAAGCATAAGTCCATTCATGTATTTTGCTTCACAGCATTGGTTAGAATTCAGTTTCATAAGAGTATTAAAGATTAGAATTGGTTAGAATTCAGTTTCATAAGGGTATTAAAGATTTAGGAGCATGATCTAGACTACACTAGCGACTTCAATTCTCAGATACATCAGTGACTTCTAAGCTCTGGCTACTTGATTTCATTCATGACTTCTATCATCTTGGTTATAGATCACGATAATACCTATGCATCCTATTAATATAATGATTAAGGTTTTGCATGCAAAATAAATATTAGAGATAACTAATCAATCTCTTTAAAGTTCGAACCTTTGCAACTAAGGTTATGACGTCAGCTCCACTTTCAAGAAGCGCTTTCACATTATGATCCTGCATGCCAAGAAATCACGATATGTATGATTGCACCTACGACACATATGACCATAATCACCAATCACGAAGGGGATAGTGGACAACCAAAAATCAACACGGAAATGTGAGGTTAAAATGAGAAGTATTGGAATCTACATTGACATAAACTGTATATATTAAACAAAGATCCATTGCCATCCTCGCTGCCGCCTGGGGCAAACGAAGAGAAGAAATATGGAAGTAACGCTGTTTGTATTTACAATGATGGCTAGACAGTAAACACATGGACATAACTATATCACTAAGGGGACACGTGTACACTAAGGTGACCATGTAGAACTTGCTAATAAAACACTATGCTGTCTGACTAAAACATAGACATGTATCATCTACTGACATAGCACATTGTTGCTGATATGATCTACTTCATAAAGGCACAGTCATGCTCCATCCATCTTAGTTACTTCACTTCCTGCTTATATTTGCTCCTAAAACTTAGTAGCTGGCCATTAAAACAGGATTGATTTATGTAAAATTGTCGTCTTTATTCTAGCTTTTCATGTGCATTCATAGCAGCTTTGAGGGCAGATTGGAGTGAAAGGTTTAAATAGCATTTCTCACCATTTGGGGCAACGAGAGTTGGATTTCAACAGCAGCAGGGGCCTACTCTTGGCTTTTGTAGGAGTATTATGTGAAGGACATGCAGCAGGTGGGGAGATGTTGGCAAATTTTGGCTGAAAAGCTTATATAGGCTGCGGGGGATTTGGATCGGAAGGTTAAGACTCGCGAGAGATCTTGATGGCAGACTTGCAGTTTTACAGAAAGCCGAGATTTGATTTCTTGAAGGAGGTCTGCCGATTTATGATTTTTGGCTGCAATTAGGTCGGATTGACTGGCAAAAGGTTTAAATCTGCCTTTCTAAATCTTTCATGACGGTTTGCCACAATTTTGGACAAAATTCAACTATTCTTTTATCTGATTGTGTTTCTTGTGCTCTGTGAGTAATTCTGGGAATGGCTACTGTGCATTCTTGGAAGTTTATACTAGGATCATTGCTGGCTGGTGAAAATTATTACTCCTGGAATGATAACTTGAATGTGGTGGCAAGCGTCATTCATTCAAAGAATGTTCCAAGATTGAAGAAGCACCTTAGACTGAAATATCCAAGCCCTCTCTTACTTTTGAAAGAAATTTGGTTGCAATGGAAGTTCAAGAATCTTTTCAGGAGAATGAAGAGCAGGAAGAATATAAGTACTAGCCATAGTTGCATCGGAACGTGTTCCTATGCCTCTGGAACAAAACGGAACAAACGGCGGAACGAAACAAGAGTCGGAACGACATCCAAAACAAAATTAAAAACTACTAATAGTTCTCACATCATGAGAGCCTTGACGCAACTCTTCCCCTTCTGCAAAATTACTGTTTGCTACTGCAACAAGTTCAGATGAAGAGCACTCCTCTATCTTCTTTATAATATCTTGAGGAATTTTCTCACAACATTTTTTTTTTTTTTCTGTTGCTAGGATCAGCATGCAGATGGGATCTCAACCTAGTCGCATTGAGATCTTCACCATCTCACAATAGTTGCATTCCCACTTTCTAGCTTCAAATCCGTCTGTATACTTTCCCAGAATAGAAGTATGCTCTTTGAACAACCAGTGAATGTCTTTCCCCATCCCATCCTTACTCTTGATTTCTCTGTTCTTAGATCTTGCTTTGGAAGGTTGAGGATTAGGGAGGTAAGCCGTAAGAGGTCCGGGAAGAAGAAGAATGGATATAAAGAAAAGGAGTACCATATCTGCATGGCAAACAAACACATGGCAAACACATCGTATATGCATGAAGAAGAAGAAGAATGGATATAAAGAAGAGAAGCAGAAGAATGGATATAAAGAAGAGGAGCATCGTAACTATCTGCATGGCAAACCTGAACATGCAAAAGCGTCAAAAGTGATTGTGGAAAAAAAAATTGTTCCAAAAAATGTTGCGTTCAACTAGATCGACATTCCGTTCCGTCTGACGTTCCGTTTTGTTGCGATCTGTTTCATTCCTATGTTCCGGTGCAACCATGGTACTAGCAGCTAAAAATGTTCAGTTTTAAGGGAGGATGTTACAGTAGTAAACTGTACTTTTTCTTTTACTATGCAAATATGGCTTAAGGGAGGATGCACTCTACATACATGTACTCTACATTCAATACATGTACTCTACATTCATAATTTGAAATTACCCGTTCTTTCTTGCTTGCTCTATTGTTCTCTCTTGTTGATTCTTGCTGCCTTGAGCCTGATTCTTAACACAATATAACGAATGTGGAGATTTTTCATCTCTTTCTAAAAGCTGTTCAACACTTCTCCCATCTTATTACAAGTCCAATATAATTGGTGATAAAGCTTTTACATGACTTATAATTGACACCGTCAGCTTTGCATTTATGGAGAATTTAAATAGATCCATCTGAAAGTACCTTCCTTAGTACTCAAGATTCCCAAATGGACTGTTAATCTTGCTATTTCAGCCCAAACTTCCAGTTTCTGAAAGGATTCTCTCCCTGTCTTAGATGTATGAGCACCTCAAAGATTGCCTCCACCACAACTTTTAGCACCAAACTTCCACAAGGTTTCTCTCCATGTCTCAGCACCTCAAGGATTCGTTCCACGAGGCACCAAACTTCCAGTTTCTAGAAAGATTCTCTCCTAGGGTCTTCAAATGTGCAAGCACCTCAAGCATCTCAAGGATTCCTTCCACCAGAACTTCCCTGATTGCTGGAGTTTGCTGAAGACCAACGTGCAAAAAGTTTGTCTCTTTGTTTTACAAAAAGAAGGAACTACAAAAACGTCCACAAATTTGCCACAGCCCCAATTATTAACGAACTCCAAAATTAGCCACAAACCTCCCAATTTTGCTCAATACTCCTGCTTTTTGACAAAAAAAAAAGGACCCTCAACTGGAACAATCTAACGACTATGGAAATCACATTACATATGAAGGCTGACAATTTTGGTATTCTCCCTTTTCTAAATCAATTCCTGGCTGAATCTCCTTGAGTTGCCTCTGATACCATATTCGACTTGAACCAAACTAAACACGGAGAAAAGATCAGCGTAAAAGAAAGGAAACGGATTTGTCTATTAATCAAACATGCAATGTTTCTACGAAGATAACACGTGTCATTTGTTTTATGGAGGGGTTCAAATTTGGCTTTAAAACTTAGCATACCGAGCGTATTTTTGCTAACGCTATGAACGCAAATAATACGTCCCCGGGCAATTAAGCATCTTACATGTTTCAGGTGAGGCAAGTAGAAATAACTTCACTCTTTTCACAACTAAGAGCTGAAGCAAGAAGATAGTGTGGAGGAGCATCCATAAAACTGATCGGGTTGACCTTAGCGGTTTCCCAAAAAATAATGTTCAGTAATTAAGAACACATGACAGCCAGGGATCAAAAGCTGATAACAGAATCTATCTTTAAGTGATTAAAGTTCTTTTTTTTTTTGCTATTTCAGTTATATTAAGTGCTGACAAGGATCTTTTCCTAACACGTCTAACATGTATTTAGCTGGTTTCTTATAGACCCTACAGGTCTTTAGTAGACTAATCAACATTAATAAAATCTTCCTTCTTTCTTTCAAACTGGGAGGCCTTACCCACCCATCCCCAAAAGGCAATCCACAGAAATCAAACCTTTAAAACCAAACTCTCACGAGTTGAAACCTTAAATTCTTATCTCTCCTAAAAGTGCTACTCATAGAAAGGGAACTTTACTAGAATTATTTCCACTATATCATTGGTATCCCATGCCCAGGGCATTTTAATATCTAATTGTCCCAGAAAAATCCTAGGGGCCACTCAAGTTATATAAGTGATAATCAGATTATAAATCTGCCTTCCTCTCAACCTATGTATATTCAGTCACCCTTTAGCTTAAGCTGAAGGACCTTTCTTTTTTTTTTGGGTGGGGAACGGGGGATTTCAGAAATAAGAGCATGCCAAACCTCATCACATATGCAATTTTTACGTCGTGTTGAACCAAATGCAGCAACTCTTGTTCGACTCTGGCCATTTAGAATACTTTCTTTACAATTTTTAAAGTACTGTGCATCTTTAGGGTTTGATCCTGGCCATCCTCCCTCGATATATTCTACACCTGCAATTTCAAAATAGCAAATGAGTGAAAGGATTACACAAATAATTCTTTTGGCAAATAGCTTATTCTGGTGCAGTGCCAGCAACTCTCCTCAGATCCTGTCTATGGTCTTCCAACAGTATTCATTATAGAGATTGTGAATCCTAACTCACCTCAGATGCCAAATAAGTAGATACCAGATTACGTATGTTAGCAAGATTGATGACTGCACACTGCTGATCCAGAGCAGCCTGACGTGCAGCATATAGAGTAGATGGCAAGCCGTTGATACATCGCCTGACTCATCTCCGCTCATTGCCATCTTAGAGTTGGGGTGACCTAATCTGGGATTCATTTCTTTTCCATCTTTCCAAACTACGTTAATAGCAGATCTATCATGGTATCAGAGCCTTCCAAAAGCAGAAAAAAAGTGAAAATTCGTCAAGGACTATTTTCTTAGAAATTGACCTGTATTCTCTAAGCTGTTCAAATGCTGTTACCTGACGTGCCTTGTGCTTAGAACTAGTAGTGAAACTTTGATACTAAACGCCCTTCTAACAACTTCCACGCATTATTGAAAAACTTACAATTCCCTCAGATCTCTTCTATAGTCTATTGCTACAAGCAGTCTAAATGACCCCTAGGTGCTGTCGTTTGTACCAATACTTCCGGGGATCTCGTTTAGCCATAGAATTCTAGAGTTAGAAAGATTTTGATAGAAAATGAGCAAGAAGTTCAGATTTGTTCCAGGAAGCAATAGGCTGAAAAGAAAACTCAAAGATCTAAAACAGTCCCAGGATTTAGCATACTAAAGTGGGCTCTGACTATATTGAAATGTTTGCCATTGTCATAAGAATGTCTACTTTTGCGAGAATTGCTCTGACAGCCAAGAGAACCTTGAAGAGAAGACTTACATGGAGCTTCCTGGATTTTAGTACAACGAGAAGAGTGTACTAAGCTGAGAAAGAGCTTTTATGGGTTGAAACAACCCCTAGGGTACTTGCATAAGAAGATCCATTTTATCTTATTCAGCTATGTTATAACAGATCAAGAGCAGATCCTAAACTTTACCATAAACATCAAAATAGTTGCCTTTGTATCATAGTCCATGTTGATGACATGATCTTTATTGGAAGTGCAACTAATTGGCCGGAACAGAGCAAAAATTCATTGAATCAAAGTTTTAAATCACAAATTTTTGATGCATTGCCATTTTGGAGCAAGTGGCATCAAGCTTGAGCTCATTCAGCAGAAACACATTGATGATACAGCTCCCACAAGATAGCATATTATAATGGGCAAACAATTAAAAGCATATCCAAATCTGTGGTGACAGCTGAAGCTGCTCTAGCCAACATGGAAAAATGATGATATGGTTAAGCAAGAGTTAGATAATTATGATGATTCCAAGCTTTATATGACTAGGTGCTAGACACCATTGGCTGACTTGATACTTTATTGTGTCCAATGTCTGAGTATCGCATGATACGCCAAACATATAGGGTATCCGAGCATAGCATACGGGTTATATCAATGCGCTCAGAACAAATATCCAATATAATCAATATACTGTGATCCAACGCCAACTGGCTTACATGTCCTAATAATATCTCAACTCATCTAATGGGAGTGATCTATGCTCTTACCAAGCTGAACAAGAGCTCTCGTTATCTTGATTTTATCAGCCAGCGTCAACGAAATGCCAACCATCTGGGAAAAATCACAGGGTCCTACGTCATCAGTTACAATTTTTGAATTTGAAGATGATTACTGCTTGCATTGAAGAAAGATGCCAAATCATGAAATAGAACATAACGTTATCATATTGTCATACCAGACTTTGAAGAGTTTGAAATGCATGGAATGGAGATTCCAGGCAGAAACAAATAAACACAGAAGACCCCAAGTAACGAGCAAGCATGCACTACAAATCCAACTACTTGCCTGGGCACCGTCTCGCAGTGTTGTATCGTATATGGATATGATGTGATGGTGATTGCCTTTAAGCTGTAATTGAGCATCATCTAGCACCTGCAACCACCTTCAACAAAGCACGTTAGATGCTGAAGATGTTTTTTCTTAGTCAGATGATAAAAGTCGTTAACGAAACTTTTTGCCCAGTGCATTGTGCAAGTTCTAGTACCTGCCCAGCAGTAGCTCCCCTTGTTACCGCAAAGGCGTTTGACACAACTACTCTGTTTAGAGATATTAGTTAGTGATTAAAAACGCTGCTGCAGTTCCATAGCTAACTACATCCCTTTTCCGCAATAGCGTGACTATGTAATGTGGTTGAAGAAAATCTGATATTAACTATTGCGAACCTGGTACAAACCAAAAGATTGTGTCGACTAGAGAAGCCAGCGGAAACGAATCGTGGAAACACGGGAACTGCGACAAGTGCAGAATGAGAAGAGGCGCTATGCATGCTGAACGCCATCTCGCAAGAGGAAGGGGAGGGAAATTAATACAAATTTCTGTAAGCAGCCCCTGCTCAGTTGTAAAGGACTGTTTATATATATTATTAAATCGTGTAAAATGCACTTAGTAATTTCCTTAAAAGTCGATTTTACGTAATAGATAAAGGCCAAGAGCAGACCACCTCGTAAAGGCAGGTCCTTACCAGGCGAAATGGCCTGCTCTTGGCCTTTCTCTTACATAAAGAAAGGGATGGCGATATTTCGGCACTGCTCCTCGATTGTTGAAGCTGCAATCTCCTTCGTCCTGCTCCAAGCTCCATGAAATTGATGTTAGAAATCAGGTGACCACAAGGAGGACTATTACTGGATTTAAAATGGGCTGAAAAGAGACGAAATATCGCCATCCCTTCCTTTATGTATAATACATACTTGTTGAAAGAAATTTATTATAAATTTCAGCCTACATGTTCACAAACTGTAGGCGGTGGCTACTCAATTGTAATTAATTTTGTTTTTATAAAACTACCAAAATGCCCCTATAATTATCAAAATGCCCTTTCATGTACTTGAGACATGTAATATCAGCGGAAGTTATTGCCACCGACCCTACTAAGATTCAAGCAGTGGTCGAATGGTTAGCACCAAAATATGTCCATGAGGTAAGAAGCTTTTTTTGTTTGGCAGGCTATTATAGGAAGTTTGTAAAGAACTTTGCCAAAATAGCAATGCCCCTAACCGATCTCACCAAATCGGAAAAAGATTAAGGATTGGGCGGATGACATAAGAAAGCTCAAGTAGGGTTTGAGGTTTGAGTTAAAGAAATCTTTGACAACCGCTCCAGTTCTTATGCCCCCAGATCCAGAGAAAGATAAGCTGGTAGTAAGAGATGCAAGCAAGATTGCAACCGGCACCATATTGATGTAAGAAGAGAGTTGTGGCATACAACTCCCTCAAGATGAATGATGTCGAAACACGCTATCTAGCCCATGATCAAGAGTTGCTAGCGGTAGTGAGAGCTCTTAAAATTTGGAGACACTACTTATTGAGCAGGAAATTCCAGTTGGAAAACGATCATCAAAGTCTCCAATACGTCTTCACTCAACCTTAGCTCAACCTAAGGCAGAGAAGATGGATGGAGTTCCTAGAAAAATACGATTTTGTCATAACATACAAACCTGGAAAGCTCAATGTAGTTGCAGATGCGCTTTCAAGGCACCTTTTCACAACAAGGGTACATTACAATGCCATATCAACACTCAATAGCAAGTTTGGCAAGAAAATAGAGGAAACTCTACCAACCGATAAAGATTTTCAAGAGGCATTCTAAAGAGGCAAGAACAGATAAAGAATGAGAAGCCTTTAAGCATTATAAAAAGGAAGATGACCTTCTTTATCACAAAAGTAAGCTATGTGTACCAGGATCTTACAAAGTCAGAAAGCTAATCCTTTATGATACACATAATAGCCCAATTGCTGGCCATGCAGGGTTTATGGAAAACCTACTTCAAGATCAAAAGTAACGTTTGGCCAGGCATGAAGAAGCAGATAGCAAAGTATATTTAAGATATGTCAACAGACAAAGGCCGAACAACTTCGAATTTCGGGAGCATTAGAACCCTTGGCCGTTCCATATGCCAAATGGAAAATTGTGAGTATGGACTTCATAACAGGACTCCCAATGACAGTTATCGGTCATGATGCACTAATGGTCGATCGATAAATTGTCAAAAATGGCTCAGTTCCTGCCATGTCGACGGATACTGCCTTAGACACAGTCGTTGTGATGTCCCCTGCTCATATACGATGCTCGCATCGTATAGAAACTGGAGACCCCCCCTGCCACGAGCCATACGAGCCTACAAGAGGTCGTCCACCTAACGTCAGACTCTTGAGGATTGGACGTATCATTCATCCCGTCTCCCTCAGGATCTACGAGCATCTCAATAAATACATAACCACCACAAAGGGTGGGATCACCATATCATCAGAACATAGCAACATATCAATATAACAACAATAGAAGATCCTACCTAAGGCTCAGACTCATAGGGATGGACTGATGGCTTGGGGTCTCTAGAAGTCATTGCAGACAAAATTCATGGCAAATGGATTTGGCTGGCACAAGAACATGGTCATTGGGTAGTCCACTCCATCTGCCCCTCTTATGCATACTTCGCAGATAGGCTAAAAAGTATTGGAGCCTAACAGTAGCCTGCCGGGTGCATAGCCAAGGGGGCTACTGCTGGGTTGCATCTCCCCAATTCCCGATGAGGCAAGAGGAGATCACTCTTCTCCAGAATATGCATGCCGGTTACAACGAGTTAGAGAGTCACTGCTCGTCTATGACTTGAACCCCATTGAAGGTAACGCATCGCCCAAGAGGTGTCAAGCCCATACCTTGCCCTTACGCAGTGCCAAGGTATTAGACCTAGCTCACAGTGTTCACCGGTAGACGTTACACACTATAGGGATCATCCATAACTGGACAAGTCTTCCTTGTTAGTCGGTCTAGCTCTGTCACCCATTGCCAGACGGGCATATTTGGGAATTAATGAGGCTACTCTAGGAACATCACTATTTTGGGTCTGGATCTCTACTCCCTTTCCCAATACACAACAGGTGTGAACATAATTATACAATAATGATTACAATGAATCAAGTAACAGAATAATAATCTAAGATCACATACGTCTATCTTAAACACATATAGTTAGGGTTCATTGATCAGTTCTTGGCATCTACGAGTCGGGTAGGGTCAAGAATGGTTACAAACATCAAGAAGTGAGCAAAGGTTGTCGATACTCATCGGATCCTTGGCTAGCAGGTGTGACGACCATACAAGTATTATACAATATGGTCGTCACACGGACGTCATGCATGGATGACACCTGGCGCTATCTCGCTCACTGGAGTGGCATGATCTTGACCATTGGTGTAGATATATATATAGCGGAACCTCATTCTTGGTGAACCATTCCGGTTTAACGCCAGTCTTGAGCCTTCTAGGCGCCTGTCCTGTACTCTTGATTGCCTTCGGGGCATTGTACTTTTGTCTCCATTGCATATAAAAAAATTTTGCCAGATTTTGGCGTACATTGTGTATTTTTGTACATAGTTTTCGTGTATTTCGGTTAGGCTCATGACAGTTTGAACCGGAATCCCTTTACCAGTTCTTGTCTTCTTGGAGCTTGTGAGTGGGTCAGCTTTGGAAGATCACATGCGTGCTTGTTCGGAGCTTGCCTGCTCGGACAGCTTTAGAAGATCGCACCTAAGACTGCTCTGACCAAGAAGGTGTCTCCTTTTGTATTCTTTTACTTATTAGGATCGCGGTGACGATCCTGTTAAGCATTTTTTGTTGGAAGTTCTTTTGCACAATTTTGCTCTTTGGGATCGCGGTCGTGATCCTCTTAAGCAGTTATTCAAAAAAAAAAAAAAAAAAAAAAAAAAAAAAAAAAGTTTGTAAAAAAACAAATCCGAACGGAACTAGCCTTGACAACAGCCCTATCTACCTCAGTCAATCCCTTGGTAGTATTATCCATCCATGCATGGACTAGGCTGATACAAGATGGTATTCCACATCCATCACCCATGATACTTATCAAGGCATACAAAATTAGCCTAATCTTATAAGCCTTGAATAGCAAATATGGCTCTTTTATGAATTAAAAGACCAAAACAAATACTTTTATAAAATCGATAAGACACATTAATATGTGTTTACAGGACTATGCATGTTCAAACAAGTCACTGCATGTTCTTAAACTATTTGTTCTCAAATAGATGATTAGCCCACAAACTATGCAAGTTTGACATTGATTCAAACACGTGTCCAAAATTTCTTTCACTTGAACGAATGTCTTGTATATCTAGATAATCCAAAAAGGAAGGATCTCACCAATATTTTAACCTTCCACAAAGTATAAAAGTGATTGCCTACGATCGCATCTTTAAGTCATCGGTCTTGAACTAATATGTCTAAGAGATGAAGTCTTGGTTACCTGGACCCAACCATGTCAAAATTAGCAATAGACTCGGTAATTAGACAAGGGATGACAGGTAAGCTATAAGACTCCATGGCTTTTCGCCCTTCACTTAAATCATATCATTCTATGACTAAATAAGACCAGTTTACATAGGCCTAGCATGTTAAAGAATGTAAAAACCATGCCAAATAAAACTTTTAGCACGATGATGCATCATATAAATGTGCAACAGTCCCTGCACTTTAAAAATACGAACATAGAGCATTACACCAATGCCATAAAAAGACCTAGATACATGGTTCATAATCCATGTAGAACTAATTTAAGAATAAAACACATCTAGAAATCTACAAGTTATAGTTGCTGCAAAATGTATAATAATCTTTTCTGCAAGATCATTCATAAAAGATATTGCATCCAGTAAAGCTGAGTTAGTACTACATAGTGCTAAAAATGAAGCGAGAAGTTTGTGGTTTGCAAAATATTACCAACTGATAAGGACTACCCCCAGTAGCCTTAACCAACTCCCCAAAAGGGCGGATCCTTTAAGGAAATCGTTATCCAATGGGCCCCAACCTTTCCAGGCTTTATCCCATACCCCAAAGACCATATCAATTCCTCCCCTTTTTCGAGATGCTTGCCCTCAAGCATGTGAAACATGCTAATGTTACCACGAGGAATTGAACCTTGGCTGATACCAAATTGATAAGGACTACCCCCAGTAGCCTTAACCAACTCCTCAAAAGGGCGGATCCTTCAAGGAAATGGTTATCCAATGGGCCCCAACCTTTCCAGGCTTTATCCCATACCCCATACAATTCCTCCCCCTCCTCGAGATGCTTGCCCTCAAGCATGTGGAACACACCAATGTTGCCCCAAAGACCATATCAATTCCACCCCCTCCTCGAGCTGCCTGCCCTCAAGCATGTGGAACACACCAATGTTGCCACGAGGAATTGAACCTTGGCTCTGATACCAAATTGATAAGGACTACCCCAGTAGCCTTAACCAACTCCCCAAAAGGGCGGATCCTTCAAGGAAATCGTTATCCAATGGGCCCCAACCTTTTCAGGCTTTATCCCATACCCAAAGACCATATCAATTCCTCCCCTTTTTCGAGATGCTTGCCCTCAAACATATGGAACACGCCAATGTTACCATGAGGAATTGAACCTTGGCTCGTATACCAAATTGATAAGGACTATCCCCAGTAGCCTTAGCCAACTCCCCAAAAGGGCAGATCCTTCAAGGAAATCGTTATCCAATGGGCCCCAACCTTTCCAAGCTTCATCCCATACCCCAAAGACTATATCACCAACCCAGGAAGAAAGTTATGGAATGTGCTCAATAGAGCCATCAATCACCTTTATAAGAATTCTTTGATGCAGTCTGTTATCAACTAAAGCAAACAAAAGCATATACATAACCTGATTTCCAGTTCCCTTATGAAATTCTCAAGCTCCATTAGCGCTGCAGATGCTTCAATCAATATACATTTATGGATTTGATCCAAATGGGCCTCTAACCCTCATCAAATAGCAGTTTACATGATTAGCAAAATAGCACTCCGTAATGTAGGTATATTATGTTTGAAGAATGATGCACTACATGCAGGAAAACGCAGGCCAAACTACTTGCTTTGATTTCCTTTCACAATGGCATAAGCAAGAACATGAGATGGGCTAATTGGATATGAGAAGAAAGCACTTCATATAGATTCGAACAAAGATTTTATTCAAACACCATAAGACAGCAAAGCCATATCAAGGTCGATATCAGCATGGCAAGAAGGACTCAAATATATAGAATCAGCCATATTTGCCACACAAAATAGAGGTTTAGGATAGCCGCAGATGAAACCCTGCTCAAATCGCTGCCACAAACATAGGGTTTGCAACAGGAATATTCCATTTGCTCAGTATTCTAAATATTCATATCATTTCTATAACATATCTGGTAAGCATAAATATTCTAGCAATCTAGAATGAGGTTCAAAACTTGATATTAGCATTTTTGCTTATGACTTGCCATGTTTGCACAAAAAAATGCCAATTACTGCTAACATATAGCCAACTTAAGAGACAAAGGCCATGTGGTAACTAACACGTGCCTTGGTATTGTCTATTCCTAGAGATTTCGTCCTTTGCACAACAACTGCAACAGCTCGTTCAAGTATGTTAGCAGTTACAGCTAGATAACAAGGAGCTCAGTGAGCGAGTAGCTTCCCATGAGACAGCCTCTAGCTCGGGGCTAAGGCCAAAAGAACCTAAGATTAGCCTGCTAGAGAAGTTTGATGGCATTCAGTCCAAGCTTCGTGGGTTTTTGAACCAAATCCAGCTCGTAATTCAGCTTCATCCTTACAGGTTCCGCATATGTCAGGAGCAACTGGGGCTAGTCGCTTTTCTTCTCACAGGACCGGATCTTAGTTGGTTTGCCTCTTTGTTAAAGAAAGGAGCTCCGAAATTACAAGATTTTGCTGCCTTCACGGCTAAGCTCGAGGCATGTTTGGGGGATACAAATCATCAGCAGACAATAGTTACAAAGCTTAGTAATTTCAGTCAAGGTTCCCGTCCAGCCTCAGTTTACGCATCTGATTCCACCAAAATGCAACTAACATTGCCTGGGACGATGTTGCCCTTCGAGATTGCTTTCGAAGGGGCTTGCGTGAAGATGTATGTTGTTAACCATGGAGGATCCAAAAACCCTAGGTGAAGCTATCAAATTTGTGGTTCGTTATGACAACCGCCTTTTTGTGCGTAGGCAAAAAAGGCAGAATTAGCATGTTTTCCTAGTTCCACAAGCTCCAGTGGTCACGGTAGTTCCTGCACCACCCCACAAATCAGAAGGCCTATGCAGATTGATCGGGCAATTCGAGGGACTTTGTCGGCAGCCAAAAAGCAATGCAGAAGAGAGACCAACCTTTGTCTCTATTGTGATGGGGCTGGTCAGATGGTTCGTCAGTGCCCGGTCAAGCACCCGAATCAGTCAAAAAACTTCAGAGGCTGGTCCGAGTAGTAGGAGTCACTCCTCGGCTGGCCACCATTTCTCAGTGTCCGCCCAGATGCAATGAAGGGTTTTTCTTGCAGATAAGGTCAGTAAACAGTTTTTTATTCCTATAGTGTTGGAGTCAAAGGCCGAAAGTTGGAAGCATCGGCGCAACTTAATAATGGTGTGAATGCTTGCTTTATGGATAGTGCGTTCGCTTTTAAGCATGCCATCCCTGAGCATACTAGTGATGTTCAGGGATATGTTCAATACTGCATACATTTTATACTCAATACATATTTTTTAAATGATATGACATTTTTTCGATGTATAATACTTCAAAAATACGGCAAAAAGGAATTCCGACGTAAGAAAGCTTGGCGCAAGCGAAACTGAAGGTTCGCTTCTGCGAAATTAAAAAAAAAAAAAAGAAAAAAAAACTCGTAAATTTCGCGTAAGTGAACCGTCAGTTTCGCATACGCGAAGAGCGAAACTGAAGGTTCGCTTACGCGGAAAAAAAAATTACGAAAAAAAACTCTTTTTTTTTAAGGTTGGGCTTACGCCAAATTCAAAAAAAAAAAATCACATAAGTGAACCTTCAGCTTTTCTTACGCAAGGTTCCCTTACACGAAAAGTTTTTGTCCCGGCTGCCAAAAGAAAAATACGGGAAATACGTTTTTAATTTTGACTTTATACATCTAGAATTTTGTATTTGTATGCATAGAACCTATCTCTGGTGTTGTTGGCATGATCGATGGACGTGAGATCTCCTCGGGCGCAGTCACGAAATGTACTACACCTGTTCGGCTTCTATTCAATGGAGCATCTTGTAGCATTTCTTTCAATTTTATTGCTAGCCCACATGCGCCTATAATTTTGGGTCTCCTTTGGCTTGAGCTACACAACCCACAGATTGACTGTCACTACAGATCATTTCGATTTGCTAGCTCTTGCTCCAGTTCTGATTCATCCGCATTTCTTGCCCCTGCCTGCCTCAACATCTCAAGTCTGTAAGGTAGCTTGGGCTCCTGACCCTACCCTTATCCAAGTTTCAGCTCCTGTTTCTGCTCTGTGTCCTGATCCGATCCTTGTTCTTGCTCCAGTTCCAGTCTCAGTACTTGCTCCTGCTCCCATCCCTGTTCATGTTTGTGACGTTCCCCGTAAGTATACGGGTATAAATACCGTATCATACGTGACACGTCACCGACCTACGCCCCAAGAGG
>JAANSK020088463.1:0-16341 GCA_011763485.2 Isoetes engelmannii | reverse complement strand
ATCAAGGCATAACTCGTGAATATGCCCATCCAACAGCTCTCGTTGCCCGAAGTCACCCCCCGTGTGAATATGCACCTGATACGAAAGAGTTATCTCTAAGCTGTATCTGCAAAACAACCATCAGAAGATAAAGGAAATAAACACAAATCCACCACTTAAGGGAAAAGCTCACAATCCAATCGGGCTATCCTGAGCAAGAGAACTTCAGAGAAAGACTGAACTCTGGAATAGGAAAGGATTTGGGAATCCAATTTAACCACTAGAGAATCCTCAATCTAACAAGATCACAATTTTAAGAAATATTATAGGCTTTAGGAATAGGCTAACACAGGATCTTTAGAATTCATAAAGAATTGAAGGATTATTCCAATCATTCAATCCACCACACAAAATATAAACAAGGATTTATCAAGATGGAGGATCGGAAGGAAGATAGGGATTAAATGGGCCATGTATAGAGGTGGCCAGGCAATAATCCGTGATCACTGGCCCCAAAATCCCTGGTTGATCACTACGTAGTATTGGGTTCTCTCATGCAGGGCCCTGTTGTATATGTTTGATAATTCCTGTTTCTTGATGGGGCTTTGCCCCCGATTTGGCTGTGGCTGTGACTCTTTTACGAGACTTTGTCCCCCCTTTTTGTATGGGTCCCATAGCCCAATTGGGCTTCTGTGGATGCAAAAATCTTTTATCTTTGCACCATCCTCACAAAAATCCTCTGCAGCTAGGCCGATGAATGTTCCAATAGTCTGGATTAAGACTTCTTTGTTGCGGGTATGATCTCACCCTTAGTAGATTAATGAAAAGTTTGTTTGCATCATAGATTAGGTAGCGGATCTACGAAAGCAAGAAGGTATATCTTATCTCCTTCACGATAGTTTCTTCAGTCTTATTTTGGTTCGCGCTTGTCTTTGCTTCATCTTTTCTGTCTCTCCTTGTTTAAATCCTCCAATCCGTTGTTGGAGCACCGTATTTCTGGGCTCTTCAATGTGAGATGCATTTTTTGCCTATTTCCATATTTTGCATAGTGCTCATCGCTTCCTTAGTCTCTTCTCGAAACTCCTAACTTGTAGCTTCCTTCCTCTTTGTCATTGGTACTGGAACCTTTTACATTATTCCTTTCTCTAGGTGTTTGCCACATGGTTGTAATTAAATGCCATCTATCCTTGTGTTGTCAATGTAGTGTTTTTTTCTCTTAGGATGTAATTTTCCTTTTCGATACGTGGCTTTTACATTTTAGTGGGTCCTAGTTAAAAAAAAAAGAAAAACAATTAGATGTTAGATTCTTAAAAATATTTATGTTTTAGGGTGTCAAAATGTTCTAGGGTCTCAGGGGCGCAATTGTGTTTAGTGCATGCTTAACATTAGAATTCTATTAATTTTAAGGGTCTCCAGTGTAAAATAGGGGCATGGTCCCTTATACGTCATCGTCCTCTATGTGTCGTCCTTTAATGATGTTGTACTGACACCTCTTTTAAGTAATAGGGTCTCTAACGTTTTACTTGTGGCATTATCTCCCTTGTGGGCTATATTGGCCTAGTTAAATATTTAGATGTTCTTAAAAATGCTAGTGAGTCAAAAATGCTTGGGGTCATCAGGCACACCTATTCAGGGCCTTGGTCGAGCTAGTTCTCTTTTATGGGGTGGAGGTGTGGGGTCCAGTGATATCCCTTGCCACCTGGAATGATCTAGAAGCTTCTTACCCCTTCAGGGGGGCGCACTGGACAGTCATATTATTTACTTCCAAAAGGTCGTTGGTATGGGGGATGTCCATTTGCCCAATCTTCTTTAGCTATAGCAATGGATCCACAATGCCTCAAAGCCTGTTGGACGGACAAGAAAGCTCAGTGGTTCTCCTGATGGAATATACAGGCACACATGTGTGTGCATGTACGAACTGAGAAGGACTATGATAAATTGAGGTAGTATCTTGAGGCTTGCTTCCTTAGCAAACTCTGGGATGCAGATGCATTGGCACACGTCAAGCTGGCAGACTATCGGCAGTAGGTCAATCCCATGCTCACCCAAGGCGCATACTGATAGCTTCCATCCGAATAGGTGCACATCACCTCCGGATTGAGACAGGCCGATGGACCCAGGAGGCACGCGAGGATAGGATCTGTCAGTGTTGCCAACAGGGAGCCATTGAAGATGAATGCCATGCCCTTCAGACCTGCCCAGCATTCGATCATATCCGAACATGGTATGTTCAGTTAGTTGTGCCTGGCCAGCCATTGCATGAGGTATTGAACACGACCTCTATGGGCTTGCTGGCTCATATTTTCAAGAGGTGATGAATGACTCAGCTGGTCCGCCGATACGGTATTGAATGGCACTATATTATTGTACATTATGCCATCATACTTATTACTGCCAAGGTTTTTTCCTCGAAAACCCTTCGGGGCGGGGGCTTTTAAATCTTGACAGTAATCGGCTAACTGCTCTCTTTGTTTAGGTCCCATAGACCAATTGGTCACCATGGATGATAAAAAATCTATTATATTCTTAAAAATAATTATGTTGTGGATTCCTCGTTCTTAAAAATGCTAGTGGCTCAAAAATGTTAGGTTCTTAAGATTATCATGTTGTGGATTCCTTTAGGGGGCAGTGCCGACCTTGTTGGAAGTTAATACATGGGTGGCCTCCCTGCTTTGAGGGATCTGTTTGTATCTGTTTCAGGCTCTTATAAAGGCTGTTTGGAATAATTGGATGTATCCCAAATTTGTGACTACACATATCACAGAGGCCGCAAAGACGTTTGGATGTCCTTCCTGTGGGGGGCAGGACTGAATTTGTGACTGTGCGTATCCTAGGGGCCGCAAGGCCTGTTGAAGCAGTGAGTTCGAAATAATCATGAAGGTAGTATGCTGCCCTCCCACTATGGGAGACTGATAACTTCCCTCGGGGGGCCGCTTCTAGTACCCACGCTTGTTGCAAGGGCTGTCATATGCGGGAGGATTTTGGTGGGTCTCGGCTCTGGAGTAGTGCATGTGAACAAGCGGGTTTAGAGGCCCATTCGTGGCCTCCCTCTATAGTAACAGGTATGAAAGGAGTGCAGGGATCTGCTATAGGTGGTGGGTATGACCATCCCTCCGACCTTCAAAAAAAAAAGGGAAAAAAATAAATAAAATTCCATAACAAATCAAAACAAAAAATTTCAATTTTTTCTCTGCTGGTTTTACACTGACCCTCCAAGACGTGGTTTTACGGCATATATGGTTATGGCTATGGCGGCCCTTTTTCAATAGCTAACAAAAGCATACAAACAACATAAGTCTTTCTTCATTCATACAACGACCTATCCTCGAAGACATGATTTGTTTGATTATTCCACCGATTCTAAAGGCAGAGGCTCGATTTTGGAAGATAACTTACTCTTGTTTTCAACCATAGTAATCATCAAAAAATCATTTTCTATAAATGAGGCCAAGTCTTTTGGTTCCTCTCTTGCCACAATCTCATTCAACACTGCTATTTTGACCTCTAGCAAATCGGCCACGTGGAATAATTTTCAGATAGTCGCAAAAGGCCTGTACTGCATCCTCCCAACTTTCATCCTCTGGTTTTGTCAGACAAACTTTCGATGGAGCACCACTTGTATCTTTAAAAAGTTTCTCCACAAGGTCAAGCACTCTTTCGTGGAAACTACATCATGCAAACTCATAGGAGCATTCACTACTGGGAGAGAAGAATTTTTAGAAGACACAGAACAACCATGGAAAGTGACAATAGAGTTTGCAGCAGAAAGAAGAAGAAAAAGAAGGCAGGCAAACAAGGGTTTGACATAGAAGCTGAAACTTAAAGTCTAGATTTCGACATACCTGGCTATAATAATCTAGTTGACTCCATACACTCTCACAGAGAGAGCTTTCCAACGCATCAAAAATTGCTTGATACTGACACTCAAAGATGGAGATACATCAAAAATCGTCTAGGACAACACTCCGGTACCGCTTTAATCAGCATCCTTGTACTAAAGTCCATTGGCAGCATCCTTGTACTAAAGTCCATTGGCTGCCCCTATTCAAAAATATCACTACTCTATTTGAAGGATATCTTTATCTATTTTTATGACACATTTTTCAAAGGCCTCTATTAATTAATATAATCCTCTATTCAATTGTTTGGCAAAAAGATATATGTATAAAAATCTCTTATTCTTTATTAAAACGTTTTTTCCCAACAAAAAAAACTATAAAAATCAATTTCGAACGTAAAATGATCATCCTACTCGCTACTTTTCAACAAAACAAAAAAACAATGGCCGTCCAACACAACCATAGAGTCCCAACAAAAAGTTGGAACAGTACACGTGGTAAGGGGAGCAAGGTCCAGCAGGTAGATCGACCATGCAAATACATAAGCGAGTACAACATATCTGATTGAACCTTGATTCAAACCTCTGATGCAAACCGACACAACATTGGCAATCTAATGCAAACCCGGATTCAACCATCCTGATTCAATCCGAAATATTAAACTCATTTGCCTCCAACAGAAGCATCCCTTCTTTTCACAATTTTCTACCTCCTGCAGTTTTGTGCCTTTCATATAGTATGTGCAAGCAATTTATACAAATACCTTCCTTTACTTCAACTTCGATCTTTGTTCCAGCAGTTCAGACTCATCCATAATAGTTTGGCCCTGTCACCACGCATGCTACCAGGCGTGAATCCATCAGCTCGATTCTGCCAAGCGTAGAAGCAAACAGTTTTCAAATACATTTTGTAATTGTTACCTCCACATATGCAACCATGGTACAAAAATGGCTAATCTAACGGCTGCCAACACTTTCAACAAGAAAACACATAAAACGGTCATTGGAAACGTACTTGGATATCTAATAGATGACATTGGAGTAACACAGAGATGCCCGCTTTCTCCTACATTATTTGGCATTTACATCGATTATCTAGAAGGCTTTCTTAAGGCAGCAGGATGCACCTTTCCTCGCATATATAATTAGCTGGTCATTCTTTTACTTTATGCCGATGATCTCTTACTAGCAGCCCATAAAGAAGAAGACTTACATCAACAAATTGAGATGCTTGAAAAATTATATGCACAATATGGCCTCCAAGTTAACTTGTCTAAGACAAAAGTTATGTGCTTTGGGAAAGGAGAGCCCAATCTGTTATTTGAAGGACAACCCATTGAACAAGCAAGCTCCTATAAATACCTTGGCCATGATGTATATTCAAACAGGAAGTCATGGATAACTGGTGTTGACCAGCGGATAGCGGCAGCTTAAGGCCTTCTCAAACATGGTAAATCAATGTAAACATATGCATATAACTAGTTGGCCACTTATAGCAACTATTTGAGACCTTAGTAACACCAGTGGCACTCTATGCATGTGAAATATAGGGGCATTCACTTGCTAGATCTAAATGGCATGAGTTAAAAAGCATACATAAAACGTTTTTACACATGAGCCTCGGAGTTAAGCACTCCATACCTTATGAAATAATGATGTTTAAAAGTGGCACCTATCCATTTGAAGTGTTGGCAATGCAAAGAACGATGTCCTTCCTCCGTCGGAAGATGGAAGATGAAACTACCTTGGTCAATAAGGCAATTAAGAGTTCTACTGAGCTCAAAAATAAAGGAGGAAGTAGCTGGTTCAAAGAGCTTAATGGATGGCTTGGCAAAATTGGTCTCCATAGTAGTAACTATCCTAAAGACTTCCAACAACAAGCTTTTCAAAGGTATGCTATGCAGGGCAGCAAGAAGAAGGTATACTATTACATCAACGATTTCAATCCCACAAGAACTGTGTACAGCTATACCTGCGGCATCCAAAAATGTCCCCAAATCAGATACGTGCCATCCTGAGACTAAGAATGAATATACACAGGTTATTAATTGGGAAGGGACGATGGTAAGGCATCCCAAGAACAAATAGAATTTGTTCATGTGATATGTTGGAAATAAAAAATGAAGAACATGCAATGTTTCGATGCCCTCATCATGAGCATATTCGTGCCCATTTCCCTTCCCTAGACTGGAAGATCCTTTTATCAAAAAAATTTGACTATCCGACCGCCATATGCGATGCCAGTAAGTATCTAAAGGAGCTCTTCGAGAGCATAGATGAGAGAGATGATACTTAAATCAGCATTTTCACTGATAGGCACAAGATTGTACTTTTTGTCCCATGACCTGCTGGGCCTATGCGGGCGTTAATAAATTGTTATGTTATGTTAATACTTCAAACATAAATAAAAAATGTGCTTGCGCACTGTGGGTTGCCCTTAAATCTGTTGAAATAATAATAATTGAAATTGGAACTATGCAGCTAAGAAACAGAGTTGTGCAAATCTCTAGCTTTATTATCCACATTGCCCCTGGGACTAGCCAACCTTTCAAATTCCTTGGTTGCACTTGACTTATATTAAGTTTGCTTTTGGGACTACTTAACCTTTCAACTTCGTTGCTTGCACTTGAATTGTTATTCATTTTAGATGTCAATCTTAAATTTGCAATTACTTGTGCCTCTCTCATGGAAGGCCATGGCGAAGTGTTTCTTCGGCCTACTAGCCATCAAACCAGAGGGTCGCCTCCCCATTTGTATCTGCACCTCATGGATTGACCTTAACTAGCTAGCCTACTGAGCAACGGGAATTAAATAACCTTAATAACACCGCAGATCATAATAAATGCCTAGATCTGCATAATACCAATTATGGGTCTATTAGATTCAGAAATGTTAACATCTGCTCTGTGACTAAGCCATCAATTTACAACACGCGACAAAATACACGTGACAGTGCTATTCCTCTTTGTGCCATCAGACACCAAGGTCATTAAATTTATAAGAAGAGTACTAGCAAATAGATTTCAACCTGATAAGCTTGAACTTGAGTGCTAGTCCTTTGTGCAGCTGCCATCGTGTTCTTCTTAGGGGGTGCACCCTTGATGCTTTGACCCCCTTCCTTTTCATTTTCCTCCACATAATTCATCTGCCTTTGCATTTTCAGAATCTGACTTCTGTCATGGCGTAACCATTGTCTTATGAAAGTGAAAAACGATATGCTTCTTTGTATCTATGGCCATCTCTTCCTCAATCCATTTCCTAGTATCTAAATCTCCCTTCTTGCTTTTCAAAATGAGAGAAAAGCAATGAGATGTTCATTCTGCAGATCGGAAAAGGCCAAATCCTCTCACATGTTGCTTGAATTTTATTTGAGTCTGGAACCAGACCTTATTATCGTATATACCCTCTGCTTTGCTAGGTTGTAGACGTATACCTAAAGGCAGGATCACGACCACTACTGTGGAGCAGTGTATTCGAGTCCAACCAGACACCAAAGCATTTGCTTTTTCCTTACACACGCCGCCTTAGAGTCGACACCCTGAATCACGAAATATATGAATTTAGTTACCATGTAAGCACATTTTTTCAAGTATTGCCAAAGTAGCCAGGATGGTATTTATCAAAAAGATTTATGTGTTGATGCACACCTCGGGCATTACCACGATCTCCAGGATGCTTACAATGCTTGCTAATTCTACCATGGCCGGAACTAACATGGCCTGCGACAACCTGGTTGTCATCTTCCTCTCGAATCTGCCGAGCCCATTGACTGAGATAAGAAGTGGCCGGGCTTCTAGAGATGCTAGGGTTTCAATCTGGCCTGGATGGAGCGAGGGCGCAATCCTGATCGTCGAATGCGCGTGATAACGTGCGGCGCTCGAGA
This sequence comes from Isoetes engelmannii, assembly GCA_011763485.2. NCBI lineage: Eukaryota > Viridiplantae > Streptophyta > Lycopodiopsida > Isoetales > Isoetaceae > Isoetes > Isoetes engelmannii. The sequence goes on along the minus strand of JAANSK020088463.1, from coordinate 8,641 downwards.
TCGATGGTCGTCAATAATCTTGTCTTGCTTCACCCCTCCTAACGCGGATGCACAAAAGACATAGGCCATCCAATTGTGAATCGGACGGATGAGATTGAAAGATTCCTCCACCCAACTACCAAAGCCAAGATTTGCCCTTCGGGCAACCCAAAAGTATCTAAATTCATGGCTACATTGTGAAATCGTAATAAACAAAAACCAAAATAATGCATTGGGCTTACAACGTTCTTTCGAGATGTCGGACTCGCGCGATCGTTTGCTAATAGGTTGGTTTTTGCCCGACAAGAGGATGGGCAAATGGAATCAAGTCCTTCGATTGCCAGGTCAAAACCATACTAAGATTTTCTGCCGGGAGCTTGACATCTCTTGAAGTTTATCGGGACATTTCTTTCATCTGAAATGCCAGAGATCTTAAAGGCACGACGTCTTTTTGGAAAAGTAAGATTGCATTGCTTTTATTTGAGTCTATTTCATTACAGATGACACCATTTTTATTTCAGCTTACTCAACAAAAACCACAATTCGAGAGAATTGGAAGGTACGGTGATGAAATTATATTCCCTATCTACTGTCTTTTTAAATTGCACATTTCAATACATATGATAACCAGGAATCTAGATAGCCTGGACAATTTGTGCAATCAAGGCCAACACATGGAGTCATTGGAGTTAATGGAGCAAAGGAATATTGCCTTGTCAAGAAACAATGCATATTCTCTTCTCTCTGCATCTTGTGGAAAAGACTCCACATTTGGCATTCAAGTCCAGTCCCTTATGTTGCAGAGTGGGCTTGATTTTCTCTCGGTTTTAGGTGACCATCTCATCCGCCTTTTTGCTTCTTCTGGATGCTTAGTTTTGGCAAATCAAGCATTCAATCGAGTTTCTCAACCTACTATTTACACATGGAATGCTATAATTTTTGCAAGTGCTGATCGAGGTGAAGCTCTGGCCCTTTATCGTAGATTGACACAATTGGGTATTGCATGTAACCACTATGTTCATGTTGCTGCTCTCAAGGCATGCACACTAACATCAGCCTTTGATTATGGAAAGCTTGTTCACAGGCAGATCATCTGCAGTAGTCACCAGTTTGATATCATTATAGGTAATACCCTGATTGACATGTATGCTAAATGTGGAAGATTGAGAGAGGCACATATAGTCTTTGGACGATTGCCTAATCCAGATGTGGTCTCGTGGAACGTTATGATTGCCGGGTATACTCAGAATGGGGAAAGTCATCTTGCCTATTCTTGCTTCACTGACATGCAAAAGATGGGGATAAAGGCAGATGCAGTCACATATGCCAGTATCTTGAAAGCATGTGGTTGCATTGGAGACAGAGAAAAGGCCATATACACCCATAACCAGATAATTACAGCTGGGTTTCAATCCACAGGGATTGTTGGGAACACTCTTGTAGATATGTATTTCAAGTGCGGTAGTTTTGAAGAGGCACATAAAACTTTCAAGGAATTGCCAGATCCAGATGTAATATCATGGAATGCACTGATTTCAGGATATACACAAGGCTATTTGGCCTTGGAATACTTCAAACATATGGAGTTGCAACAAATACAGCCAGATAAAGTCACATTTTTGAGCATCATGAAGGCATGTGCGAGCATTGGAGCCATACAAAACGCCAGGCATATCCATGAGAAAATCATGACTGGTGGACTTCAGTTTGATGTTTTCATAGGAAGCATGCTTGTGGATATATATTCAAAATGTCGAAGTCTGGAGGAAGCTCGCAGAGTGTTTGATGCATTGACTACTCGGAACTTGGTATCTTGGAATGCCATGATTGCGGCATATGCTCAACATGCAGAAGGCCTCCTTGCCCTCCAATGCTTTGAAGATATGCAGCAAGATGGAATAATGCCAGATTCAGTAACGTTCTCAAGTGTAGTGAAAGCATGTGGCAGCATTGGGTCAATTGAAAGTGGCAAATGCATCCACGAGAAGATCATCGAAAGCGGGCTGCAACACCAAGTTATTGTGGGGAGTGCACTAGTAGACATGCATGCCAAATGTGGCTGCTTAGAGGAAGCACAAAATTTATTTGAGAAACTACTTAATCGAGATGTGGTGTCATGGAATGCAATGATAGGCGGATATGCCCAGCATGGTGAAGGCACTCTTGCCTTGGAATGCTTTGACAGCATGCAACAGGAAGGGAAAATGCCAGATCCCACCACATTTTCAAGTATTATAAAAGCCTGTGGCAGTGTGGGAATGTTGGAAATGGGTCGACACGTCCATGAGAATATTGTTCAACTCAAGTTTCAATCTGATGTTATTGTAGGAAATAGTATTATGGATATGTATATGAAATGTGGGAGCTTGGAGGAGGCATTGAGAACTTTTGAGAACTTGCCAAGTCGGGATGTGATATCATGGAATACACTGATTGCTGGTTATGCCCATAACTGTGAAGGAATGCTTGCTCTGGGATGCTTCAATAGCATGCAGCAGCAAAAACTTCTACCCAACAAAGTCACATTTTCAAGTATTTTAACAGCATGTGGTTATCTTGGAGCAGTAGATAATGGCAGGCACATCCATGAGCAGATTATTGTAAATGGTCTCCAATCTGATATTTTTGTCGGGAATGGCCTTGTGGACATGTATACCAAATGTGGGAAGCCTGAAGAGGCACAATCAGTGTTTAATAAGTTGTTATATCGAGATGTGGTGTCATGGAATGCAATGCTTGCTGGATATGGTGAGCATGGAGAAAGCATGCTTGTGTTAGAATGCTTTAACAGCATGCAGCAGGATGGACTAAAGCCAAATGCAATTACATGTTTGAGTGTTTTGAAAGCATGTGGGAGCATTGGGGCCATGGAGAAGGGCAGGTATATTCACGAGCAAGTAATTGAAAATGGGCTTCAAACAGACAGTTTTGTGGGGAATACTCTTGTAGATATGTATGTTAAATGTGGGAGCTTGAGGGAGGCACGAAAAGTGTTCGAAGAACTGCAAGACCATGGGGATGTGGTTTCATGGAATGCTATTATGGGTGGATATGCTGAACATGGCAAGGGCACTCTTACTCTAGAGTGTTTTCATGACATGCAGCAGAATGGTGTACTGCCAGATTTGGCTACGTTTTCTGCAATCCTTAATGCATGTCGTTATGCAGGTTTAGTGGAAGAAGGCCAACAGTTTTTAAAATCTATGAAAGAATCCCATGGCATTATACCCGATATGCATCACAACAACTGCATGATTGATGTTCTATCTCGTGAAGGTTGTTTAAATGAAGCCAAATATTTGCTTACGCAAACTCTACAGCCTAACACTGTTGGCTGGATGACTCTGCTTAATGCTTGCAGATTACATTCAAGTGTGGACCTAGGAAGGCAATGCTTTGATGAAGTTATCAGTTCAGATGCATCATGTAGTGCAGCATATGTGTTAATGGCAAGTATTTATGCTGCTAATAACATGTTGAAGGACATGGCAAAACTGGAAAAACTAGTAAAACATGCCGGGAGCAACCTGGTATGATACCTACTAATTTGTAGTAAACTATTAGGGGTGCACTGGTCAATCCATGGCATCTGACCATTTTGTAGACATCAGATCTTTCTAGCTTATCCAAATAGATATTGAAGTCGGTTACAGAGTGGCCGTGAAGGTATGCACAATTTACACATGTTGTAGTGAATGGAGATATGCCAACATGAGGATCGAGGCAAGGAGCTGAACAAGGGCATAGCCTACAGCACCAATGAATGACCATTGCAAGGGCATAATCTACAGCACCAATGAATGACCATTGCATCCTTGCTGAGGGTACCAAGTTTTGCTCCTTCTAGGGTACGATATATTGCTTGAATAGTGTTGGGAAGGCCTGTGATATACAACCTGATAGTTTGGGAAGGCCCATCATATACAATCTGTGTAATTTAAGATGTTATAGTTGGAAAGTATACAACAAAGCAGGTGATTTGCGTATAACTATTGAAACTGCTATCTCATTTCATGAACCAAATGACAAAGTTGAAGAAGTGGGGTATGAAAGCTCGTTATATTGGTGCTTTGAAGTGTAGATATTTTTCATATACCTAAGTTATTGTGTCGGCCCAGACTATGCAACATGCTCAATGCCGTTGCTCGAAAGATGAAAAATAAATCAAAGGATTATGAAGTTACATTTTCAGCTAATGTGCAAAAGGCTGCACAAAAGCCCAGGCCGCAAAAGATCATATCTAGTATTGAATTTTAGAGGATCCAACAACTTGTTAGACGAACCGCTTATGACTTGGTCTTCAAAGGGACACAATGGTGTCAAAGAATCTACAATGGAGGAATCTGATATAGTAGAGAATGAAGAAATGCCATTTGGTTAATCACCCATTATTCAGGTGCTGATGTTCTAACTTGGTGGGAACAGGAGGAATGCATATATATGGAAGTCCCAAGATTAGGGAAGTGTTTAATAACATTGGACTTATGATATTGTGTTCAGCTATTTCAATCTTTGATCCAAGAGATCTAGGAGAGAGACTCGGTGAACATGTTTATGCTTGTTAGCTTCATCGGTCTTACCCAAATTGACCCAAATAAGAGGCATGTTATTCTCAATCAAGAGTACAAGTATATTCTGGTAGCTTTGATGACGGGGTTTAAGTACGACCACCTCTCAACTGCAAAGTAAAGATGTATCATTCAGGTAGCTGAAGGTTCAATGGAAGCAGATTACATATTAGGTTGCACATGACATTGATGTAATTGTAAATCAAGGGAAAAGGTAGTTGAAGGCTTAACAGAAGCAGATTACAGATTAGGTTACATAGGTTGCACAGGACATTGATGTAATTTTAAATCAAGGAAAAGGTTGAAAAATAACATGGAAGATGAGTAGTTGAACTTTTCAAGGGCATCCGAACCTACCTTGGTTGTTCATAATCACAATCACACAACATGTAAGGGGATCTTCAACTTTGATTCTACCCTTCCCAATAGAGGACAACTGTTTTTCCACCTTGGTAGACTGATTATAAAATGTTCAAAATCTTCCAAAATCAATCTTTTAAATTTACCATATATTTAGAGAGTAAACATCCATGCGACACAATTTTATGATAAGGGTAAAAGGTTGCCAAATTATTCCAGGAGTAAGATTATGGTAATGGTTTAGCGAGAATAGAAAGTTTAAGGCCAACCTCCATTGGCGTAAAAGCTGGTTTAGCAGTCTCCATATGAAATTTCGTTACTAAATTTGCTGCATACTTCTTCTGACATATAAAAATTCGATTGCCAGTGTAGTGTAACTCTTTAATATTTGTCATGTCAAAGAACTCCCAAAATTGTTTTATCTCATGATGAATTTATTCTACAAAACTGCCTGTTGTAATGAGATCATTTGCATATACTACAATCAAGGTAATGTCATCACCATTGTGCTTAATATAGAGACTAGAATCCGCGCTACTCCTTACAAGGTTGTTACTCATCAAGTAGCTATCAAGCTTGGAATACTAAGCCGTAGATGACTGTCTCAATCCATGTAATGCTTTGTTCAGTTTGCAACAAAATCATTACCTTCATGCGTGTATCCAGGCGGTTGCTCCAAATAGGTCTGCTCCTTGAGTTCTCCATTTAAGAAAGCACTTTTCACATCAAGTTGATACAACTTCCATTCAAATTGAGCTGCAAGTGATATCACTAACCTCATTGTTTCCATTTTGGCTAGCGAAGCAAAAGTGTTCAAGTAATCTTCCTCTTCTCTTTGAGCAAAACCCTTTGCTACCAGCCTGGCTTTGTGCCTTTGAATAGTCTCATCTGCATTATACTTTAGCTTATTAACCCATTTACATCCAATGACATTTCTATTCATTCTTGGCACCAATTCCCATGTATTGTTGATTAGTATGGATTTATACTCCTCATCCATTGTGTTCCTCCATTCTTTAGAACATCTAGCAACTCCAAAGGAAATGGGTTCACAAATATTGGCAAAATTGCATTCGTGAGCTGTGTTATATTTGTTTCGGACTCAATATTGCCTACTTCTTGTGAATGGCCTTTGTGCCCATGGAGTAACTGTAGCTGATTTTGCATTCAGCTTAGTTGCATCAGACTTTGCTTTTGGTTTCTCACCAATCTCTTCTTGTGCTACTTCCTTACCAGGTTTTCTTTCATAGGTAAGCAGTTTATCGGGCCAAACCCTAGGTTGGCATTGAGATGTAACAGGCCTGTTTTGATCTGATGCTTTGTCCTACCGCCATTTAAGTGGAAATTCAAAATATTTCCTCCTCTTGCTCTTGCTAATTTGAAATTGAAATTGGACCTGCAGTGTTTTCAATGAATGACATATCACGTAAGACAATTATTTTTTGCTTCGCAGGATCTCATAGCCTGTAAGTCTTTCCATTTCAAACTCTTGTCCCTGCTCTATTCAACAAATACACCGCAGTGAAAGCTGCTTCAGTCCAGAAACGATGTGGCATCTTCCGTTGAACCATTAGACAATTTTCCATTTCACAAATTGTCCTATTACCCCTCTCTACTACTCCATTTTGTTGCGAAGAGCGAGGTGTTGTCAGTTGTCTTTCTATGCCATTATCTTTACAAAATTGTTCAAACTTTGTGGACAAGAAATTGCCTCCGTTATTAGTCCTTAAAGTGACTTTGACTTCCACTTGTGCTTTCACTTGTGCTTTGATGACTTTGAAATGATATAAAAGTTTCTCATTTTGTTTTTAGAAAGTAAACCCACATTCTTCTTGAGTAATCATCCACCAACAAGACGAAATATAATGATCCTCCAATGGATTTTGTTGGCATATAGCCACAAAGATCAGCATGCACCAATTCCAGTGGTTTTTGCGTTCTAAATTCAGATTCTTGAGAAAACGAAGCTCATATTGTTTCCAAGAACACAAGGCTCAAATAACTGTTTGTCGTCATGGATTTGAGGTAGACATGTACCCCTCCATGTTGGGACAACGTATGCAGAATTCCATAACTGATATCACCATACTTTTTATGCCAATTTTCTTATTTGCTGCTGCTATGTGCTATCACATTGGCCTGATTTGAGATAGGAATAATCTCCATTTTATATAAGTTGCCTTCTCTTCTTGCATGACAATCACCTTCATATTTCTCATCATCTTCATGAATTCTTCACTTGGCTGGAATATTATTGCTTCATCTTCATCAAAAAATACTTTGAAGCCCTTATGAGTTATACATGCAATAGAAAACAGATTCCTCTTTAGATCCAACACAAATTTCACATTTTGACATGTCATGGTAGCATCTCCTTCTCCTTTCACTTTTACATTTCCATCCCCTTCTATTGCTAATGTTGAATCATATCTCCATCGTATGCATTTAACATGGTCAACCTCATGTACAAACATTGCAAAATCTTGTGCATCTATAGGGGTTTGCTCTCGTGAGCTTGATGGCAAGCCTTCTTCAAGGTAGTGAGACTCCTTTTTAAGTTTCCTCTTCAATATACTCCTTTTTAGAGGGCAACCATTGATCACATTGACCAACTTCGTCACAATAATAGCATCTGATATTTTTGTTGGAGTACGAATTCCAATGTTCATCTCCTCTTCTTCCTCTATTTGTACGACCTCTTTCATGACCTCTTCCTCGTTGAGTTTGTCCTTGTTGAGACTGATGAGATTGAGAATCAGTTTTGGCCATACCTTCTTGGTGTTGGAAATTTCTCCAATTTTCTCGTCCCCTGCTCCCTCTACTTCTTGATTGGCTGAAATTAACATGTTGCTTTTAGTTCAAGATTTGTGATCTCAAAACCTTTTGTTGTAGGGCTGCAGCAAGCTCTTCAAAGCTAGGCTCATTCTCTAGTGCTTGAAAAGCATCAAGAAAATGCTCATATTCAGGTGCTCCCTGATATATGACATTCAACAGCTCGCCGTCTTCAACTTCAACTCCAATAGAAGCCAATTGAGTAGCAATTTATGTGATCTTGACAGTGAAGTCACTTACATCTTTACATTCTCTTAACTTTAGACTGTTAAGTTGATTTCTTAACAACTGCTTCCTCGTATGATTTTTTGTCTCATAGATTTGTTGAAATAGCATTTTTCACTCCAAGTATATGCCTTTGCATGGAATCATCCACTGCAAATTTTATGTTTAAATTACCATTTTTAAGACTTTTTTTAAGACTTTCTATTATTGTTGATATAAATATTTAAAATTGCTTCTCAATGAATTTATAAATTATGTCATCAAATGAAATATCTAAAAGCTTGTTATTAAAGTATAAACTTTATTATTTATTTAAATTCAACCTAAAACTTCCTTCAAATATTTTGAAATACAATATATAGTTTTCTCCCAAGTTTTTGAGATTTCGAAGTTAATGAAATCTTAACCTTTCTTATGAAGAATAGCAGGCAAAACTTTATAGTTTAAGAGATTCAAATTTTACAAATTTTTAACAATCGTATAATAACTAAGTACGAACAAATTTTTGAGTTTTGATAAGTAAGGAGAGCTATAACTCTGAGTTACATGTATGTTCAATGCAAGATGTCAAAATAACAAGTTTGTTACTTCCTCATAGATTAAGGGGGGGTTCACACCATAGGGTTAAATTAACTTAAATTTTAAATTAACTATATGCTAGTTATCTTAAATTAAGG
>JAANSK020088352.1:0-16341 GCA_011763485.2 Isoetes engelmannii | reverse complement strand
TGGCTGACATGGCAGTGCACGTGGATAGCCTAGGAATGCAAGAAATTGGTCAAGGCAGGTTAGGCAAGCCTGCTAATGACAATGATTTATTATTGTTTGTATTTCCTTGTTATCAAGTGTCCTTGACAAAATGACTATGCATGCCATGGGATTCAAAAAATACTTTGGACATAGAGATGACCCTATGTGTAAGTTATAAGTAGATCCTTTTATGTTGTGGTAGTGGCCTTTACCCGGATAAAACGAAGGTTTTTATGAACAAACTATGAATGCAAAGCCATTTGTAACATAAGTAAATAGTCACAAGAATATGAAACAATGGCAAGACATCCTAGGAGTAATACTAGACTATTAGCATTCAGTTTCATTTCCAACTATAACTGTGTATTTAGCATTTAATTAGATTTCGTTTTTAACTATAGCTGTGTGATGGTGCAAAATAAAGATATCATGTTGTAAAGGCAAAAAAATATATTGCGCACTTTTGGTATGTGATGAACACGGAACATTTCTTGATGATTACGAGATTGAAGATCACATTGATAACTTATCCTTATCACTGGGCTTTTGTTTTTCTAATTATATACAAGATCATTTTTCATACCTCTTAAAAATTACTGGTCTTTAGTCTTTATGACTTGATTTTCATCGGCGGTCTTCGAACTAGAATGGTAGCATTTTTCTAGGCCGTCTGCTCAAAGTTTGACAGCTTTGATAGCTACACCACAAATTTTAGGAGACGAAACGAAGAGCCAAGATCACCACATCAATAGCATTTCATGATGAACAAAAAAACAAACTAACAGCTGCCTTCAATAATGTTACTAACAAAACATAAGTAACTAGGTAAATGGCATGCAAGTAAGCAGGCAAAAGCAATGGGCACTTCATATAAGAGATGGGATTAGAGGGGCAAACAAACGATGGTTTTATTGCCACCCGGTTTGGGTTGGCCTCCACTGGAAACCTCCCTAATTTTCCGTGGAAACCTCCCCAACTTTTCCTGGAAACCTCCCCAATTTTCCGTGGAAACCTCCCTAATTTTCTTGGAAACCTCCCCAATTTTTCTCGAGCGACTTGGGAGGTTTCCAATTTAGAAAATTGGGGAGGTTTCTTTTTTTTTTTTAATTTGCACGGCGCCCTAGACGGATGCACGCATTGAATAAGCACGTCCACCAACGCCATCTACCAAGATTTATGAATTTTTGTGGAAACCTCCCCGTGTTTTTGGAACGACTTGGGGAGATTTCCAATTTGGGAAAATTGGGGAGGTTCCGAGTGAAAAAAAAAATTTGTCATTAATTTGCACGACCACCAAGATTCACGAGGAGTCCTCATTAATATTCACGGCCCTCCTAGTTTCTGGATCTAGATTCCTAGGTTTTCTAGACAACCCGCACCAGTGAAGTTTAAGGGTCCGTATGCACAATCACAGGTCGCTGCTCGTGCACCTCTTTTTCCATCTAGGCAACCCGATCCTCTACAACAACAACTACCTATGCAAACATGCAGCAGACCAAGGGACGAGTCGAGTGCATGTGTTCAATTTTCAAATAATGAAGAGTTATGAAGGCTTATGGAAGTGTTGTTTGTGTCTAACATTCACATCTTCCTTGGGCACGTTATCAACACAACCTGGAATTATGCAGATGCCATAGACCTGTCATAGACATGCAGATGCCAGAGCTAGCTCACAATCAAGAAATTCATGGTGAGGATGCTTTTCTCATATGTTTTTTTCTGAAATGGCTGCGTTTGCAGTTGTGTTTCGCAAGTCAAAGACTTCATCAGTATTTGGAGTTCAACAAGTGTCAATGAAGCCTTGAACCCTTTTACAATGGCACGTCATAACTGGCATTTGCCTTCTGCAATTACCAAAATGCTCCCTTTAAAACAAAAACCAATCCCGCTTAACTTCAGCGCATGCTTGGGTTAACAACTGATTACCTGAGAAGGGCCCTTTAGATTTCGAATTGACAGGCCAATCTTGCATCAGGTTTCCCTCAGAGCATAATCTTGAACATCTACTTTAAATTCCATTCATACTACCACTGCTGTGGATGGAATCGTAGATTAGTTGCTCTCACAAAAAGAGGTGAGGTTGAGATTTGAGAGATCTAGTAGCAATTCCTATGAGTAGAGATTATCACTTGCCAACCAAGATCAAGGGTTAAAAATTATTAGAAACATGAGAGTGTCACTTTTCTCCACAAGATTGTAGTTAACCAAGACAAGTGTTAATGCAAGAGCGCAGAAATGATGGTGCATCAGTTCAGAGCATTTGACAAAATGTTGTTTCTGTTTTCTGTGCAACCATTGAATTTCCATGTTCACAACGTCCATGCTCTGCCATTTATGCTGTAATCTTTATGCACTAATTTGTTTATGTTTTGCAAAGCAAGGGTTCAATAACCACAAGATTTTGTAGTACTGTTAAGGTTCCAGGATATTTTATATACCGTGCTTTTTCACGATGAATGTAAACAGTACATTGTGTTCATGTTTGCATTATCCAAGGGAGTGAAGGAATGCTTGAGACGTGTTTTGTGCATTTTGACATGTATAGCTTCGCTAAGCTCCCTCCAAAGATACAAAAATGTTAGAATGCTACATACTATAGAATGGTCCTCAAGCTATTGCTGCTGAGGCAGTGGTTGTAAGGCCTGTGTATTATCAAATAGCATCAATTAGGAACGCCATAAATTAGCACAATACATTAACCCTTGCAATGATAAACAAAGGAGAAACTCGCGCACCTTTCTTGCAATGCTTCCCAAACACATCATTTAGCACGTTGTTAGAAACAATTGAACACTTGAGAATGAAGCATTTGTAACATGGCAATCACGTCCAGATAATTACATTCTTACAGGTTTCAAGATCAAGAGGTGGACAGGTTTTTACCTCCTCACTATGCACAGGGATGTCCAGTGTCTGAAGGTCGCTCATCCTTGGAAGAAGTGAGGTGCATAATGGTTTTTACTGTGGAAGCTTCCCTGAAGAAGCTTCACAATGCATCCCATTGGCAAAGTGAGAAAGCCAACCACCATGTCCACAAACTCTTTGCCAGCTTCAAGACAAAGAATGTTCTTGCTTGCCTTGCTATAAAGAATAGTTGCTGGGATTGTGGGCTTGCCTTGCTATAACGAATAGTCGCTGGGATTGTGAGTATTAGGAGCTGCCATCGCTTCCCTACAATTATTACAAGCAGCCAGAGTTCGTAACAATCTGTAAGAACTTCTTATATAACCTTTCCTTGATCAGACCATTTCATTGCTGAAGTTCCAGTAAACAGACTTCTTAGAGTGTCCATGTTATGAGAAAACCTTGTAGCTCCCGCCTTGCAAATATATGGAACATTTTAGTTGGCCTTACAAGCCTTTATACTTGAATCAAGTACAGAGAAGAGACAAGCATTCAATATACAGTAACCTATTAATCTTAAAGACAGGAATTAGTACACGCAAAATTATAATTTGTAGTTTCATTCTTCCTACAGATGGAAAACAATCTATATTTTATGATTATCCTGGAGCAGAACTGTACTTGGGTTCAATATCTCAAGTAGTAAGACATCAAAATTCAGCAATATGATTTAGAAAGCTTTTAAAACATTGAAAGTGGTAAAGATACCACTGTAAATGAACATAAGTAAACAGGAACCATAGTTATATGATATGTCAACCTAAGAATCATCCTAAGCAAAAAAAATGAACATCTACACATATCCGAAACTTGTAGTAATTCAAGAACATCCTAGAAAAACAGTCAGGCTATAAGCATCCAAAAAATGCAGGTTTAATCCGTTTTCTAGAATTAAACCCATCGTCATTCAAGCTAAAGTTATAACTCAAGCCATTTTTTTGAGAAATCTGTAAGTTTAACTCCAGAAGGGAAAAACCAAAGCAGATAAACACAAGGTTTCAACAAAGAAAAAGCAAACATAATCTCCAAATCTGTGGTTCTTGTTGTAGCAAAGCCTCAACTAGTAGAATCGTTTCAGCAGTGCAAGATTGAAGATATCCATCAAGTAAACCATGAAGTAATACCTGAGAGGGCAATTATTTGCATAGATCTGGTGAAGACATGGTTAAAAGAGTGACGTAAAGGCATAGAAATTTTGGCCGTGATAGAGGTCATGACCAATGGAGTGCCATGGGGCCAAAGCAAAAAGCGGCCATCCTTTCTACGCAGGATAAGGGTATCATCAAAGACATTTGCGAGGAAAGGCAAGGAAGAGATGGTGATGTATAAGCTGTACAGAAGGAGTCTGTTGAGTCAAGCGAAGGCCAGATTGAGCTGAAGATATGGTGGGATGAGGAGCCAACTCCTGCTGATCCTCCGCCAGCTACATGCAAAAATACATTAAAATAAAATGAATCTACTTGCAGAATGATGCATCCTGCTGTCGAATCACTCATCAGGACTCTCATCAGGACTCTGTTTCTAGAAATCAAAGCAGCTAAATGGGTAGATGATCACCTGGTCTAACCCTTCCTCCTTCTGCTGCTCCAAAATCGCTCCTATAAAATCCTTCTGCCTCAAAATCCTTCTAGTAAAACCTTTTCAAAATCTCTGCTACAAAACCCTTGCTTCAAAACCGCTTCAAAATCTCTGCTTCATTCACGTTTTGCTTCAAAACCTGCCTGCTTCCAAAAAGCTTCAAACCGCCACCAAAAGTTTTTTGGAATTGCATAAGGAAGCATAAGGAATTGCATCTGTGTGAGATGTCCACATGGAAGTAAGAGGAATGCTTTGCCGTAGCCATGGCCCAACGAAACAAGGGGGAAGTAATTTCCAAGGTATTATCTATTTTTCTGGACCGTTGGATTTGAAATTAGCAGATCTAATGGCTATTGTTAAATTTTGCTGAAATGGCTATCCATGGATAGCCTAGAATTGCAGCATTCCGGTGAGCTCGGGTTAGGCAACCCTGCTAAAAAAAGTATACCTTAATAGCAATTTGATACCAAGGCATTATGTCATAGCTTCAACAAAGAAACAAGGAGGAAAAAATGATGGGGAGCTAAGGCAATAACTCAAGCAAATCCAGGGGCTATTCAAATCTTGAAAATGCAAATAATTCAGAATGCAAAGCATCAGTACCTCAAGCTCAGCGCATGAACAACTCAAACAATTTACTCATATATGTAAATCATCAACCCCCCTAAGCAATAACTCATATCAAAGCAATATTGTGTCTCAAAGGATGAATAAAGGCGCATGAAACTGCAAACTAGACAAAGACCATGCCTAAATGGAAAAGGAAGGGACTACTTCGTTGATGAAAGAAAGATAAATTAAGATGCTAATCACATGCAAGGCACAAAATGCCAACCCCTAGACATGTGAAAGTGCATCCACCAGGGAAAGTCAGGATGTTTAGACTCTCTTTTTGTTATGTATTACATGTTTCTAGTAGCACACTAAAAGCCTTGAAATAATATGGATTTATTATTTGCACCTTATCAGGCAAAAACAGTGGGATAGGCAAAAACAGCGCTAAGGTTGTCCATTCTCAAGGCCTCCACATGTTTCATTAGATAGGTTCCGATGTTGTTGTTTCATCTTTTCAATTCTAGTAATATTTTTGTTTTGTGTCGAAAGAAGCATCCTTGGAGTGATGTCTTTGGAAAGAAGCATCCTTGGAGTGATGTCTTTGGCTTGCTTGGTGTTTACCCTTTACTTGAATTTGTTTTGGCATTGGCATACTATCCATTTTTTCTTGCATGTGGAATGCAAACTTACATATAAATGGGGGTATGGCATTTGCATTCGAAGGATAGCCAAAAAAAAAAAAAAACCACCTTGAAGTGCATAAAATTTGCAGTAAGCCAATGCTTAAAATCATCCCTAATTTTTATGTATACATAAAAAAATGTATCATGAACCTCAAGGTTATACACCAATCAAAGGTGAATCTCCTAGGGACTTTCCTCCTCCTATGTGGAGTGTGAAGAACTCTTAAGCCGTTTTTCCTGTCTAGCTTTGTTTCTACGTTCTTATGGTTTGATAACTGTTGCTTCTTCTCCAATGCAAACTCATTTTCCTTCACTGTGAGGGTAAGCACATATCTCCTATATATTGTTTGATGCATCTCTATGTGTCATTCTGTATTCTAACGCACATATGACAAGAGTACAATCTCCAGCGTTCTGCACTTTGTTATTATTCCATCCTTGGTAAAGCCCCACTGCAATTGCAACTTTTACTTCTATAATGAAGTTCTCTCTTTATGCGCTGTGTGAGCAACAACAAAGTGAATATCATCCATATAGCACAGATCAAAATATATGCAGCAAGTTTTAGGCAATTTGTAAATTATGTCTCTGCTACATGTGAACTCCTTAGCTGATCGCTCTGTCTTGAATGCTCTTTGTATCAGAATTTGAATTCTTTGTCTACTGGCATGTCCTATTCATACCATGGCATGTGTCATGCTTGCTGTTTTAGGCTGTATGTTTTAGGCTGTATGCTTTCTTTTTTAACATGCTGCAAACCGGGCCAAAGATACAGCTTCCAGCAGTTTCAGACAAGAGCTGCAAAAATGAGAGCTTTGAACAGAGCCATTTGTTTAGAAGTTCTTATTTGGGAGACAAGTACTAGAGCCTGACTTGAATTACTGAATATGGACTCTTCTTGCTCCTTTCTCATTCTCATTGTCTATGTTAACCAGAACACCATCGTTAGAAGTACTTATTTGGGAGCCGCCCCATTGGCGTCTCATCCCTTGTAAAAAATAATATGTTCGTATGGTGTATCTGTGTAAAAGCTATTGCTGCCAGCGCCAAAAAGTAGCAGTGGTCTTGGCCTCCATTTCTAACACAGATTTAGTTTAAAAGGCTTATGCTGCTTGGACCATTTTCCACTGCAGCTGATTCCAAATCCCAATCATGGCAATTACGGTGTTCCCCAAAATTTAGGCTTTCCGCATCTGAGTAGCAGCATATGTGTTTGACATGAGAATATAGGCTGGTACACAGGTAGAGTCTAAAAGAACAATTTCATCAAAACATCGTTTTCCTATCTCCACATTGCCATGCATCTGGCATGCACTAAGAAGAGTCTTCCAGCTGACAACATTGGAGCATGTTATAGACCGTAGAAAATCTTCTGCTTCTTGGAGGCGTCCTGCACGGGCCAGAAGATCGACCATGCAGTTATAATGGATAACATCTGGCATTATACCATGACATTCCTGCATAGACTTGAAGTACCTGCGACCTCTATCCACTAGGCCTGCCCGACTGCATGCATTAAGCACAGCAGTGAATATGATTGCATTTGGATTGATGCCCTGCTCCACCATTTTATCAAAGCATTCCAGAGCAACAGAGCTTTCACCATAGTCTGCATATCCAGCAATTAGTGCACCCCATGAGACTATGTCTTTACTTCCCAGTTTATCAAATACTTCCCATGCTTCACCCAAACTACCACATTTGGCATACATATCAACAAGAGTGCTGCCTATGGAATTATCAGATTGGAACCCAAATCTAACAATATGTTTGTGAATTTCTCTGCCCTTGTCAATAGCACCCAAGATGCCACAAGCTTTCAGAATGCTTGAATAAATCAAGGAATCTGGTTTCAGTCCATTCTGTTGCATCTTATCAAAAAATTCCAAGGCAATGATGCTTTCGCCATGGAAAACATATGCAGAAATTAATGTACCCCACAACACCACATCTTTATATGGCAATCTATCAAAGACCCTTTGTCCCTCATCTAAGCTCCCACAGTTACTATAAATAAGCAGCAAACTGCTTCCCACAAAGACATCAAGGAGACCCACATCAATTGCACGCTCGTGGATTTGCCTGCATCTCTCTATAGCTCCAATATCGCCACATGCTTTCAAAATGCTTGAACAAGTAATTGCATTGGGCGTTTGTCCAGCACTTTGCATGCTATCAAAACATTCGAGGGCAAGAACGCCTTCACCATGTTGAGCATATCCATCAATCATGGCAGTCCAAGCCACAACATTTGGATTTGGCAAGTCTACAAAGGCATTGCATGCCTCCCCTAAATCTCCACATTTTGCATACATATCCACCAGGGTGCTTGCAACAAAAACATCATACTGGAACCCATTCCCACTTTGAATGATGCGTTCATGGATTAATTTTCCCTCCTGAAGATTTGATACTATGGTGCATGCTTTCAGCGTGGCAACATATACATAGATATCAATGCTTATATGTGAAAACTGTGCTGCAGCATATAGATGAAGAGCAGTACCAGCCTCTCCCAAGTCAGCACTTGCAGAGATAATTGCACTCCAGGCATACACCGTTGGTTCTATAAATTTATTGAACGTTTGAAATGATTCAACCAGAAATCCACGGGAGCTAAACAAACGAATAAGCTGGCAACCTAATACACCAACAGAATCTAAACCACTATATGCTACTAAACCCTGTATCCGCCTACCACACTGAACATCTTGCCTTTTGCAGCATTCTTTCAAAATGCAGTATGCATTATTTCTTGATACTTCTATGTATTGTTGTTCTATAATATCCAAAGCCTCCTCCAATTTCCCTTCATCGCAAAGCTTGTCCAAATTATTCAAATGCCTGGGATTGAGTTATGTAATGCTTTTCAATATCGTTAAAGAACATTGACGTAGTTATATGTCTGTACCTGGGCATATGAGAGTACAGTTGTATGAAAGCATTCCGGCGAGCTGGTTTGAAGATGGGAAGTCGCATTTGTCCACCAAACTGGACTGAAATGCAAATTATGGTCTTTACCCTATTTTCCATGTGTACTTTGCCTGGGTTAATTGTGCAAATAGGATGGTTGACGTCAAAAAATGGTTTTCTACTTATCCTATAGGTTTATTTTAGGTTTTTTAGGGTTGCAAAAGATAAGCCAAATGTTATGTGGAATGGCAAAAGGGAGATGCTGACAGTTGCCAACTTGCCCTGCTCTGGCTAGAATCGTCGACCTTTTGTCATTTCACGACGTCGAGGAAATCCACAACCTAATATCCAAAGATGGCATAGATGATCCGGCAATGGTGCAGATGCTTCAGGCGCAGCTTCAAGTTTTCAGCTATGGCTGATGATGAGATAACGGACTGGAACAGATCATCGCGAACTCAATTTTCTTGAAGTGATGTGGAATGGGAAGGGGGAGGGCATTCTTTGCAGCCCCCTGACCT
Source organism: Isoetes engelmannii (assembly GCA_011763485.2). Lineage (NCBI taxonomy): Eukaryota > Viridiplantae > Streptophyta > Lycopodiopsida > Isoetales > Isoetaceae > Isoetes > Isoetes engelmannii. Next base: position 7,166 of record JAANSK020088352.1, on the reverse strand, counting down.
CGGCGCTCCTGGATTCTGCAGGTCAGGGGGCTGGCAAGAATGCCTGATCCCTTCTCGCTCCACTATGTCAAGGTAAGCTATTTACCAGATTCTACAGGTCTGTTGAGGCCCTTTTTCATTCTGCTTAAGAATAATGCAAGAAATTGGCGGAACGCTCACCCACTTACCTTGACATATCAGATATCGTATATAGAATATGTTGTCTTAGTAGGTTGCACAGTAAGATATGACATTAGTAGTTTTCCATAATTGGCCCAAAGTGGGACTCTTGTATAAACATGAAACACCATTTTTCTTTGTGCCATGCCAAATTTAAGACATATCGATCCGCCAAGACAATAAAGACCACCTTGGATTGGGTGGGACATCTCATCTAGATGCATGTCGTCCGGGCTCTGCATTGAGAGGACGTATAAGCAAGGCATTACATTCGTACATATCGTATTGCTCTGGATTTCCCCAATCCCACCGTGACTGACGAACTTCATTATTCATGTGATAGTGAAACGCTAAGAAAGTTAGATTGACTAGTAAAGTAATAGACTAGTGAAAGAAGAAGAAGAAGAAGAAGAAGAAGAAGAAGAAGAAGAAGAAGAAGAAGAAGAAGAAGAAGAAGAAGAAGAAGAAGGAGAAGTCGGGCTACGATCACATATTTTTCAAGAGGTTTAAAGCCATTGAAGGAGAAGTCGGGCTACGATCACATATTTTTCAAGAGGTTTAAAGCCATTGACTTTGAAAAATAATCAATGATTCAATATGTAGAATGAAGCGGCTCATTTTTCATGTTTGCAAAACTCATTCTTCTTTCTTTTTGTTCATCTCACTTTCATAGCTCCCCCATCTTTTCGACTGGATCATCTCCTTTTCTATCATAATAGAAAGCAAAGTAAAACAATATAACAAGAAGATTTGATCTTCAATCAAGATATATGATCGTCAAAATGTAGTGCAACCAAGGAAGGCGGTTGGTGACAACCAGTATCAAAGATCACAGAGGTGGGAATGTTGACATGAGTAATGAGAAATCATGTAGAAAACATGATCGTCGAAGTTTCCAGGGTTTCTATATTAAGTCAATCTATGAAGAGTGAATCAGTCCCTAAGGATTAACCCCCGACAGGGCAAACGATGGGTACACGAGAGCGACGAAGTCGCTTCACTAAACCAAGAGGAATCAGATGATATGCCAAGGCTTCGGCTTCCAGAAAAGAACCTTGTTACAATAATTGTACTCCAAACCGACACAGATGAACAAGTGAGTATACTGCCTCCAACCCCTCGCCTGCCTCAACTGCATCTAGATTACGACCACGCAGAGATTTATGCACAGATGCTCACAGCCGACCTAGAGGGAATACTACAGCTTTCCATGCTACAGTAACATACTGGCCAGTTGATCCATATGCTTATGACTGTCGCTGATGGATGTTTTGGAAGACGCCACCCACGGAGCCCCATGGGGGCTACCATCTTTGACATCCCCCAATCCTCTATGATGCTTCCATCGTATAGGAACAGGAGATCTCCCTCGGCAACTCCTCAAGTCAATGAGAGGCTATCCCTACGACGTCGGTTGCTGGCTGGTGCTCCAGAAGCAACTTGGAAGAAGGACGTGTCATTGCCCCATCTTCCTCGGGGTCGATCTTACAGTGGAAGCGTAAACTGTTAGCACAAGCAACATGCATATAATCATATAACTACTCACCATGAAGGGTGAGGCACCATCATCTCTATATCAACATCATAGACATACATCAACATAACAATGGGAGATCCTACTCCAAGCTTGGACTCTGTGTGATATGACTAACGGTCTGGGCCTAAAGATAACAACAGATGGAAGTCATAGCAATAGAGTTGGCTAGCATAGAACAAGGGCTTGGGTAGTCTCTTCCATCCGCCCCTCTTGTGCATACTTTCACAAAGTATATCATAGAGCTTCGGTAGAACATGAAGGGCTTGGGTAGTCCTCGGTAGCACTTCAACACCATAGGGATCAACCGTTATGGAACAAGTTCCCCCTCCACCCATAGCACAGGCGGGCTCTTATGCACAGACCGCAATTAGTTGGGAACTAATCAGGCCTACAACTAGGATCATACTAATACAAGGCTTGGTCTCTACTCCCCTTTCCAATACACAAGAGGGCAAATCAACCATCCAATGATCATCATAATATAAACAAAACAATATAACAGAATAGAAATCTACCTAACAAATAGGGTTAGCTTCATTGGTCAGTTCTCGGCACCTATGGGTCAAAATGGAGACAATAATGGCCAATGGCTGAGCTCAGAAGCAAGAATGGGGCAAGAAACACCTACCCCAACCCTGGCTGGCGGGCATTGCACCTCTGAAGGCCTCCATATCTGCTCAAGAATGGGTCGAGACTGTGATAGGCGGGTTTGCCAAGAATGGGATGCTCCGTTGTTGGCCCGGATCCGAAAAGGAAGGCGTTTTTGGGGTTTACCCCCTTTTATAGAGAAGGTCCCTTTGGCACACTGACCTAGGGTTTGATGGTAATGGGTCAGGCCATAGGATCATGCCATGTGGCAGTTAGCATAATATATTGATATGTTGCAACATGTGCAATATATTTGGGGTCTAGGGGTGCGTCACCCCATGGGTTATCCTATACCGACTACCGAGTACATGTCGTGCGTATGGCATGTACTAGTGACATGGCCAGTATAATCTATGTTTATACCATATATTATCCTGGAATGTCACAATCTACAACCAAGGCATTCTCATCTATGTCTACTTTTGACACAAAAGAAGAACATGCAATTGGAATTACCTCATTCTCTTCACCTTTTGTATTGTCAATAGATCCCATTTCTTCAGCTTCTATTTAAAGCCGATGCATCTCCTCTTCTGTCTCTTCCTCTTCCACCACTACTGCTATTTGTATTCCTAGGACTTGAACAAGTTGTAGAAAACTGATTGTGGAAAAGTGACTATAGCCTCCACAAGTTACATCAGCCCTGACCCCAGCCTTTGCCCTTTTGACAATTTGACTTGAATTACCCATACTATTCACATTTAAAGCAAGCACCAGCACATGCTCTATTCTCTGCACGAGACGTGCTATCCTGAAGTTTTTCCCTTCCCTTTTTTAACAACAAGCAATTCAAACTGCATCATCTCTGTCTTTTGCCACCTGTCTGATTAAAGTAGAAAAAATTTCGATATCTAAAAACATCTTAACTACATTATTTATGTGTGCCTTTTTAGATAAACCTGCACCAGCAGCCTCAAGGTCTGCACACAAGCTATCAAATATTTGAAACGGATCACCGACACTGACTTGGCCATCATATTTCAATTTTCTATTTGTGAAGATGATTTCCTTTCATATTGATTAATCATGTACTTCTACATCTCCTTAGGACTGAGCCCTCTGTTTTTAAGCAAAATTCTAGGACTTACCTTGCACATAATGATACCCTTTGCTCTGAGAACGTCTGACATCTTAGCTTTAGTAGCACCATCATTTGCACTGCTACCAGCTTCACCCTCAGATATGGCAGCAGCCTTTAGCTCACCGGCAGGTGTTGCAGAAGGGTCTATTATATCCCACATACTATTTTATATTATCCTTATCCCTAAGCCCAAGGATAATATTTGTATTTTGATTAAAACATTACCAATTTCTCAACATTTCTAGCAGTGGCAAAAAACTAGAATCTACCCAACATGGATTGCACTGTACAAAATAACCAGAAAAGATATTTGTTGAGTTGGACCGTTTAGCTGGTATATCAAGAAAAACCAAGTTCCACTGAATCCCCACAATACAAACTCTACTGCTGGCTGTCCAAACGGGCATGAGATAATATTTAAGCTTTCCTTTGTAGTCATAACCTTTTAAAAGCATCATCTGAAAATCTACTTATGATCTGCCATACAACTCTATTAAAATTGCATGCCAACCGCCTGACTACCTTGCATAGCCCCATCCTAGTTTTAAACTGTAACACACCCTATGTCGTACATACAACTTGAGAGTGGTATGTAACCTTGCCCATGTCACATGTCCATATAGACACCTCCACGTCACTGATCCCCCATATCACCCACATTAGGGGGATACTGGGGCATGATATAACCATTAAAATGACCTTCTATTAAAATCAACCCCAACGTCGAACATTAATGTTGTACCCCATTAGCCATTAAAGTCACGTTTATGACTTTGACTCCTCGTATATAAACCCCTCATTGTGGTATCATCCTCTTTGGCTCCTCCTACATCGGATCCCGCCCCTCAACTCCAACACTTTCGCCTTGAAGCTTCAGCCAACTTGGTCTATCAGATCTCAGTTCCTGGCTATGGACATTTCACGGTTAACCAAAACTCCTCCTATAGGTTTTTTTTACTAAAGTAGGAGTTCTCTTTATATGTATGAGACTGTATTGAGTCTTTATATATGATGTGGATGATCTTTAAGAACTTTTTATTGTATGTATGATCTATGGATGATCTTGATCAATGATCTAGTCATTAATATTCCATGCATTGCATTTCATGGATTTGCGAGCCCTTGGATTATAAAAGGTAATATTATAGGCTCTTCTATGGGCATCCCCAATCTCTAAATCCTGCCTCCAGTGTTCATGGTTAATCCTATCCTTACAAGGCTTGGGAGAGGGGTGGACGGAAGTGGGATCCTAGCCTTATGCATATACCTGGAGAGTCTTGTCAGTAAAAGCTCTTGTCCTTAAGAAAGGCCTCGAACCCTTGTATACAAACTCCTTTCTTAGATAATATCTAACTTATAAGCTAGGGCATGCATGCATTGGCGCTAAAGGTCAGATGGTCCAACTCTTTTTCTCTCAATTTACTCTAGCTTACATGTTCCTAATTGGATATTGTAGGTGCTAGCACACATTCTTCCCACGTGTGTGGGCTTGGGTGTGTTGCATTGCTATCAATGCACGTATGCTTAATGAAGCTCCTCATGGAGTTGCCTGACCTTGGCATAAATTAAGTGTTATTAGTAAAGTCAAATATTGATAACGCTGACAAACAGGATGGATGGTATTTTAACATCTCGTTAGATAGTATCTAACTTGTAAGCTTGGATCTCTTGCAAGCCTGGGATTAACCTGTTGTTGATAATGTGCCAGCTTGACATGTGCCAGAGCATCTGCATCCCAAAGTTTGATAAGGAAACAAGCATCAAGGTACCGCCTCAACTGGTCATGATCTTTCTCCGTTCGTACCCTCATGCAATGCACATGTGCGCCTGCACATTCCATCGGGAGAACTATTGCTTGTCCTTCCAACAGGCTTTGAGGCATGGTGAGCCCATTGCCACAGCCAAAGCAAGATTGGGCAAGCGGACATCACCCATACCAACCACCTTTTGAAAGTAAATGATATGGCGGTCAAGTGCGGCCCTTTGTAGGGGCAAGAAACCTGTCTCCTACAGCAGGATCTGGTATGGAACTGTGAACTTAACCCCAGGTGTTCAAGCCAAGAAGGCCTTCTATACATATTCCAGGTCATTCCAAGTGGTGAGGGATATGATCGGACCCCACACCTCCACCCCATATAGGAGAACAGGTTCAACCAAGGCCCTGAACAGATGTGCCTAGTGACCCCAAGCATATAGCTCTGCCTTGTGGCTATGGTTCTGCACAGCATACAATGCTTTATGGCCAGATGTGATGCGTAACCTGATCGATGCATCCCAATATGTGGTAGTAGAAAACTCAATTCCCAGATACTTGTAGGATGGGGCCACTTCCACAGTCTGTCCATGGTAGGTAAAGGAGGGAGCGCTTGGCTAACGGGAGGATGAAACTAGCAACGCTCTAGTTTTGACAAAGTTAACCCGCCAGTGAACTGACAAAAAGTATCTGAAGCATCCAGATGACTTTGCATGTCTTTTGGGGTGTAGGCCAGGAGGTCAACACTATCAGCATATATGAGCTCTCAAACTATGTGGTGCATGAGCTGGGTGCCCGCCCTGCGATGTTCAGCAAGCCAAGCTTTCAACTGATCAATGTACAAGCCAAAGAGCGCCGGGGAGAGTGGAAGCTCCTCATGGAGCTGTCTGACCTTAGCATCAATTAAGTGTTATTAGCCAAGTCAAATATTGGTAAATCTGACAATTAGGATGGATGGTATTTCAACATCTATGGGAAGCCGTAGCTTTTGGGACAATTGATAACACACCAAGATGGATGGTATTTTAACATGCACGAGAAGCCTTAGTGTATGGAATAATTGACAACACACCGAGATGGATGATATTTTAACATCCATGGGAAGCCGTAGCTTATAAGACACTTGATAATAGATCGAGATAGGTCTTACCCACACCATTATACATGGCTGAAGCAGGTTGTTATTAGTCAGTCAAATATTGGTAAAGTTGACAATCAGGATGGATGGTATTTTAACGTCCATTGGAAGCCGTAGCTTATGGAACAATTGATAACACACCAAGATGGATGGTATTTAATGTCAATGGGTAGCCTAAGCTTAACATCCACGTGAAGTTGTAGCTTATGGGTCATTTGACAACACACTGAGATGGGTCATGCCCACACCATTGTACATGGCAGAAGCGGGCCCTTTCCCTACCAGTTATACAACGATGCATGGCCACTTTCACAACGAGGTGTTGAACATGTGACCTTGGGTATGGCAGTTTATATTCCTACCATAGGGAAGTAGACTAAACCTTGCCAGATCTTAATAGGATTTCAGCCAAATTTGTTGACCAAATTCTTTGCATGAAATTGACCAAAAACTCAATTTTAGAAAAAATAGATTAAATACATACCAAAATATGACTTTTCAAATGACAAATCCAGAAAAATACCTCAGCGGCGGGCTGCATCAAACTAACTTTAACATTGCCATAATTGTTAGACTTGTTCATTTTGCTCAAAAAGAGTATCATTGGAAAGCTCTTGATTCAAGCTTTCCAATAAGACCAAATTTGTCTGGTGCAGACCTCTAAATTACGATAACTTCTTTTCTCCATGGAGGATTCATAAAAGATTAATTTTAGTTTCAAAAATTAAAACTCTTATTTAAGGAAGGAAGGAAGGAAGGAAGTAAATTTTAATGTCCACGGAGGCCAGAGGCCTATGAGACGGCACAGTACAAGGGGGGACCGAAGTCCTTAACCAGAACAGGGACCGAA
>JAANSK020088241.1:0-16343 GCA_011763485.2 Isoetes engelmannii | reverse complement strand
CCATCTCCTTTCAGGACCGGGGGTGATAGTTTTGTGAGGTACGACGCGCTCGCGTAGACCTTGCAACAGCTCGGGCTTTGTAACGTCAAAGGAATGTGCATTAGAAGATAGGCAAAGCTATATGACTACTGTCCAACGGACTTTGAACTACTGTTCGACAAATCAGGAACAGGTTGAATCACAAAAGCAATACAGATAAATTGTGTACATGAAAGGAGAATGTGAAAGTTATTTATAGTTCATGTGCAAATTTATCTGCATGAAAAAAGCCTGATCGAGCATCTTGGAGCTAAGTTTGGAAGTGCAACTTTTGGGAGATCTTTTAATAACCATAGTTGAGAAGAATACTTCTAAGGATGAAGAAATATCTTAGCCATATATTTCATTGTCAATGGTTAAAAGGCTACGGTAATGGTTAAGGGATCGAAGATTTTAAAACCTAATATGGAAGTCATGGTACTCGGTCCAATACATTAAGAGAGCATGGCTACCCAGCCGTGTTGCAGTCCAAAACCGACTTCGATCGGTTAGGACTTGAGAAAATTTAAAATGCAATTGTCCTGTATTTGGTTTAGCATGCAATTGAAGATTCTGTAAGGAGTCGAAATTGTGAGTCGGAATTGTGGTAATGTCTATTGACAATTGATGATTAACGACTCTAATAATAGTTATTGAACAGTGCACTGGCCCGTTAATTCTCAATGCCCAATTTAATGGTTTTCTTCACATTATAGTTATAGTGTGGTTCAGGTTGGAACTTAATATTTTATGTCTAACTGCATTGTGTGAAAATGCACTAGGGTAATTTGGTTGCCATTAAGATCACTCAAGAATTTGCATGTTGTGTTTGTTTACTGTACTAATTGTTGTAGCTTTTTCACAAATGATCCCAGATGATGCGATTACCCAGGGTAATAACCTTCGCACATCAGTTTCTCTAACTGAACCCTATGAAGTATATTCAATCACCAGAATATTATACTTTTAGGGTCTTGCCCCCTTGGTCGAGCATTTAATGATTCCTTGAGCCAGCCACTATACCATAGGCTTACCTTACGGAATTCCATAACGGATCTCGGCCCGTACAATCTCCCCCAATTCCTCAAGCAACCATGTTGCCAGCAACTCCATTTACTAGAACGCAGTACCTGGTACTGCCAACAAGTGCCCCTGGACCTTGTTAATTACTATTTCAACCAGTAAAAACATTAGTTACAATAGTTAATAATAAGTATTAACTGAGCTAACTAATTAACCATTAAACCCTTTAAATTATAATGGTTGATAACGGGGTACGAAATTCCTGATTCCTTTATTGGGCTGATAACGGGTCCTGGTTACCTAACATGAAAAAATTTCACCGAAACAGAAAAATGGATTTGTGATTCTGGGCCAGACAAAATTGATCACTGCGGGGTGCTCGGTACTCCGATTGCCACGAAATCCGATTTTGCCAGGCCCCAGACCTGATTCAACAAGCCCTGCTTGCTTAGAGACTGCTTGAGCAATTTCGGATTGCCTTCCCAGGTTCCCAGGAGCTTGAGGTACAAATCCTAAATCAAATCATGATGATTGATGTATGCTCCACTACGGAGTCACCTCACTGGTACAAGAGCCACTGGCTCTTTGACATCCTAACAAAACATAAAGAATAAAAACACTACCTGTTCAAAGTCCCACAATTAACCTTGTTAATTTCCGCCACGAAAGAGCGAACTACGCTCTAATACCAATGTTACAAACCCATGGAAGAGACCGAATCTGGCTACCATGAACCCCTTGGGTTCCCCACTCCTCGAGTCCCATGGACTCCCCACACGAGACTCGCGTTGATTTCCCAGATCAACGCTACTGCATAGTGCAGTCTTCAGTCGTTCCTAGAACGATTCTCCATGGTGTTCCTACCCTACATGTAGACTCTTGGCCTTCCTTATGCCACTTGTCCCTTAAACTTCTAACCCTTAGGTTTAATGGTCCTATATGACCTAGGGACCAACATACGTATATAACATATGACTTATGATCTAGGGCCTAACTTATGTTCATAACACCTGCTTCAAAAGAAAGTAAAAAATTGATTGATCGTCCTTTTCAGGCCGTTGATTCTTCAGTCTTTTCAAAAGCACCAAATTTTTCAATCCAAAGTGCAGATTTAGCAGATAGATTTGCTAGGTTCAAAAAGAATTGAATTGAATTGAATTGAATTTTATTATTATGTGAGTTGAAACCATCAGGTCTATGTGACATTCAAAAGTCCAATACATCATCAAAACACATATCAATTGAAGTGCTCCCAGAGAATAGAGCATCTTCATGCTCTGACATCTCTATCTCCTCATCTATATCTCCTAATAGCTCTTTCAAATCATGTAAACGAGAGTCTCATTGTTGTAACATTTCTATCAAATAATTGCCAATATTTCTAGTCGGCAAGTCAAAAAATGTAACCAATCAATCATCGACAATTCCAAATCTCCCTCTGATATTCTGGTAGACTGGACAAGTCAGAATGACATGCTTCTTATCTTCTATTTCATCTTCTCCACAGATCTTACAAGATCTTTGTTCCTTTGGGATCTTTTTCCATCTGCATGTTTCTACTCCCAAATGGTGTGAACTAAATCTTATTCGGCATATGGTGTGTCTCATCTTCAATGAAATGTTTTCAGCCAGATAATTCGCACCTATTAGCTTCGGGTTCATTTCATCCCTATAGTTTCCCATTTTAGATCCTGCTTGTGCCCACATCTTTTGCAGCATGCTTTGGGTTACCCACTCCCTAATCTTTTTTCGGATCAAAATCAGTCAGTTTCATGTTCCATTTCTCAAGCCACTTTTTTATATCCGCGTATCATCCCTTACATGAGCTTTCTAACATAGCTAGTTTTGGGTATCTGTTATCTTCCATCTTCAATACCTTTCCTAGATATGTCAGAGTTCGACATAAAGCCTCTCCTTCCAAAGGTAACAGATTCCCTTCTACCATCATCATTTCGTAAGGTGTCTGCATCTTGACCCCGAATTCAGTGCGCAATTTTTTTTTTTTTGGTATTTTTCTATCTTCTTCCATAATCCAGAGAGGCAATGGAATAGGTGATTCCAAACGGCTACAACTGCAAATACTCCAGAGCAATATCTCCAAGGAAGAGCAGGTCTAATACAATCAAGAACCTCGTGGGAATGAATTTAAGCTCTCTATATCAGCCAAGATCAAGGTTCGTGAAAGATTCAAGCCAAGATGCAACAGACTACAAATCCTCAAGGGCTTCAGAAGTATTCAAAAAACATGAATCCTTGGGAAATTAATAATTATTTTCGGCTTCCTCCAAATCTATCTGTGGATGTAAGTTGCTCACTACTTAGATCACCAAGGTCCCCTTCTATTTCTCAGAAAATGAGTGCAAGACTGTCTGAGAAAGTGCTTGCAGATCCACAGGAAGAAACTTTTTGCTCATCAAGAAGTACTCTGTTTTATGATTCGGAAAGCCCTCGGATATCTTCAAGAAAACCTCCAATATCTTCAAGAAACCTCCAATATCTTCAAGATTCCATCTAGCGAAACTAAAACCCCAAACTGTATAGCCTACAAGTGTGAAAACTAGTTAGAAACCTGAAAAACCACAAAATGTGACGCCAGAAGGTAGAAATCAACCTTAAGAAGGTTAAAGCCGACAGATTTTCAATACTTCTTGAAGTATCAACCAAGATCTTCAATATTTCTCGCAGTATCGACCAAGATTTTCAAGATTTCTTGCAAGATTTCCAACAAGCAAGAAGTCTTGCCACAGATGAAGCAAGAAAACTTAAGCAACTAAAAACAGAGCTGAAGACGTCGCAAAACCACACAACAGAACTGGAGAACTGAAAATATAGCTGAGGAACTAAAAACAGAGGTAGATAACTAGCAACAGCAAGCGAGCGCCTCCAGAGAAACTAGCGCCATAGCCAGGGAAGCCCGTCAATGGAGAGTTCGCAAAAAACCGTGCAAAACAACTCCAATTCTCGCAAAAATAGGATCAAATGGAGCTACAAACCTAGCGCCTCCATAGAACACAACTGCACGGCAAGCACCACAGCAGTGTCTGCGAAAAAGGAACTCCGTCGACGAACCTTATGCCATAGCCAGACCTTGCAAAAATAATGGGCATGCATGCACAAAAGATTTTTGCCATGTCGGCGACACGTCGCCACCACGTCGGAAAAAACACTCCAGCGTTGATTACGTAATCAAACCGCCACGTGTCGGAGTTTTCGTGGCGGAAATTTTCAGGCGGCGCACCACTCGTGGCTCCGTCACTCGTGGCGGCGCCGCATAAAAGTTTCCGCCATGGAAACTCCTCCTCGTGGCGGTTTCATATTACAAAGTTGAACCCCTCGTGGATGTATTGAAGCCGCATCCCACTTCCTATTGTAGTCATGTGTGAGCAAGGGTTGTAATCTACAGGGTAAAACATAGAAATGGAAAAGCTTCCCTGGTGCATTTCAATGTTACACAAAAATCAAGTAGTTTTGTCAGGCTATACAAACATTGGTAGCTCATAGAAGAGAGTTCCATATATTTAATCGAGAAAGATTCGCCATACCCATGGTCGAAAGAAGGGGACAAATGTAGCACACCTTCCTTCAAATCCCTGCGGGAGGGGAAGGGCTTCGCCATAGCCATGATCGAACCAAAGAAGGGGAGTATAATTTCCAGGATTATCTATTTTCTTAGCACCGTCAGAATCACTCGTGGTTCACTCTGAAGGGCTTTGTGAGATGAGCTTGGTACGGACCTATTGCCATAAGCAATAATATCTTTGACACGTGCATATAAGAACCATTATGTCTGATGATTTGTCCTTAATGCATACGTGATGTTATATTTGCAGATCTAGGTTATATTTTGGATGTCATTTAAGATTCAATTAGCCAATTCGTGTTTGATCATGTAATACACTTCTCCTCATATAAAGAAAGAAAAAAAGAAGTGCATTTAGCCATAGGCTTGATGAGCTTATCATATAATAAATAAAGGTCGAAGCTAATTTAGAGGGTTTTTGGGATTTAGAATTCAAGACAATGACTAACATTACTTATAAGAGCAATTGTTAGCTTAATCAACAAAAGGCTAGCAAAAGAAAAGGCTATGTAGATAGTGACTAAGGGTTGTCCATGGAAGCAGCATCGAAGTGGTTTCGTGCAAAATGTAGTAAATTTCCTCCCCTTACCTTTATATCCAACAAGCTTGCAGCAGTTAAAGTATTATGACTAGAAATGCATATCCTTATGCAAGTAGCTGCCCAAGATCATGCTATGCATAGAAATCCATATGCATAGATATGCATAGGAAGAGTATAGAAATGAATATCCTTATGCAAGTAGCAGCCCAAGGGGTCCAATGTTATTATTCCTGCTGTTGACTCCTCGTATTTTCAATAACCAGCGTATCAACATCAATGAAGAGATTGCACTTCCAGCACATATTTGGCAGCAACAAATGAGATTGCCTTGTGTTTTGCATATATCTACAAAAACAGGAGATGAACAGGTGATGCCGGGAAAACCGGAAGATAAACAAAGCCTGAAAACCGGAAGATAAAAAAAGCGCCGATGCCGGGGATCGAACCCGGGTCACCCGCGTGACAGGCGGGAATACTTACCACTATACTACATCGACAACTGTGGAGAAAGTTATAGCTCCAATTATTTAATATGATTGAAATATGTTGCAATCTGGGATTATGATTTTGGCGGATGTGGTAGCAGGTTCTAGTCAAACAACAAGTTTGAAACGTATTCCAATTTTGTTTATACACGATACGTGGAAACGTAACAGATAATCCGCCGGACAGGTATATCTTATCCTCAGGACTAGCATATAAAGCCAAGTCCAAGATCTGGATCATCAAATTCAGGTATGGGGTTGAGGGTGTTATTTCTCACAGTAATGCTTACTTTTTTATGTGCTGAAGCACAGGCAAAAAGCTGCAATCCCAGTGGTTCAGTCACCACAAATGCAAGCCAAGCATGCCTGGAATGCTGCAACCCCGCGTCAAACTATTCCACATACACTTGTTCTCCTCCAATTTCCAGCAGCACAAGTGCAATTCTGGAGCTGAGGGACTCTACCATTCCTGCAAAATGTGATCATAAACTTTATGATACAAATGACAAGGTTGTCTGGTTTAGACAGGGAAGGAATTGCGGGCGCAATATCACTATTATCAGCAATGCCCAGACTTCTACTGTTGCTAAGGTTATAGATGTTTGTGATTCCACCAAGGGGTGTGATGCTGCACATGCTTTTCATCCTCCCTGTAAATATAATGTGCTGAATGCTTCCCATGGTGTCTGGGCTGCTCTTGGTATTCCTGATGGTAACCCCAACCATAGAAGTGTACCTGTTACTTGGCATTTTATTTAATTTGTAGTGTTCCAGTCTGGAACCATCTTATATATGTATTCTATATATATATATAAATATTCCAATAAGTGAAGTATTATAATTATTACATATCGCTTCTAAATGTTAGAAACTGTGAAACTAAGTCAGATGTTCACTGTTTATGTATAACTTCCCCATATTGGCAGCATGATTTAAGTATACATGCTTTCCATCTTTAGTGGTGTGAACAAATGAATGAGTTTGATCTAGATATATTTAGGGATAAACTATACCTTTGGGCATGTTCGATAGAACAACTTTGGATGCATTTTTTTCCACCAGATACTCCTACTGGTATCCTGCAAACAGTCCACAGAAGGGCCAAAATACCAGTCATTTTGATAAGGTCACTTATGACATAAGAAACTGCATATTGCTCTTTGATAAGGCACAGGAACTACTGATCTTCAGCTAAACTTTGACAGACTACATGCATAAAGAAGAAAACAGTTTTCCTGGGGTTTGAAATATGCCTGCATCAGTCAGAACCACTTAGAGACAATTTAGGCCTAACCATGTTATGCACATTTTGAAGTCATTGTATAGATATTCCAGTGTCAAAGGTTTAGATCTAGGCTAGAATCAATAGTGAAGGACAGAGAAATGGAGCCGGAGTGAAGAACAACAAGATAAACGTTTCCAAATGAAGTTCCAATTGCCCCCTTAAGAATATATTGAATCTTGGGCTTGATTCAACAAAATGCAGCTCCAACGAAGCCCCACTGGCCAAATCAATCAAATCAAAGTGAAAGATCAGAAAGATCTTTCAAACACACCTCAACTTCCAAATATTATCTCAAGCAACAAAGTGTTGATGAAAACAACCTCATATACCTGAACTTTGGCCCTGGCCAATCAAATCAAAGTGAAAGATCAGCAAGGTCTTTCAAACACAGCTCACTTCCAAATATCATCTCAAGCAACAAAATGTTGATGAAAACAGCCTCATATATCTGAACTTTGGCCCTGTAAATTCCTAAAGGTCTCACACCCCTTCAAAAATGTTTCCACACACAATAATCTCCAAAAACCGTGAGATTCCACGTCTTAACAAAGCCAACCTGATTCCTCAATAAACTCCAAAATTATTCCACTTGAAATCACTTGTCACTGGAACTTGTGCCATCTGCTTCCCCAGTTGATTCTCCACCCCTTACTCATCTTTGACAACCCAAAAGGTGCAAAAGGAGACGAAGCTCCATAACCAGAGCTGCAAGAACAAAGAAGGGACATTGCTGCCACATTCAATCAGAACCAACTAGCAGCAAATTTCAGAGGCTTGCCATTCTTTCCAAGGTCACAATTCATTCACTTGAGTGCTAACTCTGCCTCTTGAGTCAACTCTTGACAACCCAAACAGCAGGAGGACGAAACTCCAACACCAAAAGCAGGAGCTGCCAATAAAAGAGACTCCAAGATCGAGACTGGCCTCCAAGCTTTGAAGGCGTCCTGAAGCATAGTGAACCTCATCAATTACCAGCTCTAAGCAATCCCAAGAAAATTCTCGAGACATATTTAGAATCACTTATTGTATAGTTGGGCTGTGTCACAGCACCAATTAACCACACACAAAAGCCTCCATACCAAATTCTTTAAACGTTTCCAAATGAAGTTCCAAATGAAATATGCCTGCGTCAGTCAGAACCACTTAGGGACAATTTAGGCCTAACCATGTTATGCACATTTTGTAGTCATTATTCCAGGATAGCAGTACTTCTTGGGCATGTCAAAAAGTTTTTGTGGAGTGCCAATGCGCCCACATTTGGGAGACATAAGTATAAGCACATGCGAGAACAGTATAAAAGTTTTCTTTGCTTTAAAACAAGCAATAAGAAAAGCAACATTGGCGTCCTATTCACTCAACTCCATGCATTAGAAGGCCTGAGAACTGCTGCTTTGTTATGACAGGCATAATCTCCAATCATGATATTCAAAAAGATCAGATCACACACACTGTCAGTTCCAACAAAGCTAACAATAAGTGTATTTCGAACTCCAGTATTCAGTCCTTTTAGAACGAGCACTTTTAGAACGAGCATAGAGGATCTCTCTTGCAGATCTAGTGCATGAGGAGCTACAGACAAGTGCGGATAGTGCTTGGATTCAGGCTTGCAGTTTTCATTCCCCTGTGCCAACCAAAGCTCTCATAATATCTTTTGTTGAAGCATAATGCAAAACATCTGCAGAGCAATATCTGCTTATGACGCTTGACAACCAAAGCAATCATTGTGTCTCGTAATATATTTTGTTGAAGCATAATGCAAAACATCTGCAGAGCAATATCTGCTTATGACGCTTGACATACATGTAGAACGAGACCCCAAAGCACATATTTACCTCATTTTAAAGTTTGTGCATAATTAACTTACCCTCTTCAAGGAAGGCAACCTGTGAGCATGCATAGAGCATCCCCATCAGACCAGATTATTTCGTTTGTGGACATCTGAGTTCAGGCAAAATGTAAGAGACTGTTTTTGATCTCTCAATCCTCCCGAATATCTGAAACTTTCATACCAGTTTTATCATGGGGATTCCAAAATGCAGGCATGACCCTTGATTAAAGATTACAAATAAATGTGGCCAATTCTGAGTCTCTTCCCAATTTGATATATGGTTGCATGGTCTCCTTTAAAGCATAAGCATTGAAGAGATGGCGCACATAATGCATTTGAGAAACATTAGGCCAATTTCAAATATGCTTCCCATGAATGGCATTTGATGTTAGTATTGACCTCAACCTGCAGGAAGCAGAAAGGAAGGTCAGAAAAAACTAAACGTAAAGGTTCCATGCCAGCAACTTGAAAACATGTATATCATTAAGCGATATTTACCTAGACCTGGATTTCCCTGGCAAACTACTTTTCCATTATCAAATGTGTAAACTCCAATCATGAAAAAATATGTCTTTTGAAATACATTGCTATTGTGTTGAATTTGTTAAATGATTAGGGATTGCCTTTTAGGGAGACCAAGTTGCTACTGTGGGATTATTGAAAGAATGGCACACAATGTTTTACACAATGAAAAGCTGCATGAACCATGCCTAATGAAGCATATATTCCAGAAAGTTTTAATTTATGATGGGGTCACCATATGATATGAATCGAGATGGAATAGAAGAATATTATAAAGTAATCATTACGGAAACAGAACTGAAATGCTAGGAGACCTAAGAGGCTTATAAATCAATGTCATCGATGATATTTTCAATGTCATCGCTGATATTTTCTGTGACAGTTTCAGTGATAGTTGCAGTAACACTTTCAGTGATTGTAACACTTTCAGTGAGTCCGATAGTAGGAGTACGTATGGGACACAAGTAAGGAGAAACTGTGTTGCATACTTGAGCATTGGTAAGGCGCAAGATCACATTGATGGCATTTACACTCTTGATCATATCACCCTTACAGATTCTTGCAGCAGCCTCCAAGTTAAGCACTTTCAATAGAGTAGATCCTGAAAGAGCAGCAACACATTCACTTGCCAACCCCCCTTCTAAGAAATGAAGCTCCTTATGCACCAAAGCACATATGCTCTCATCCCTTGCATACAAGAAATCACTGCACTTGTGTATGTAATGATGGTTGTGGTTCCCTCCCCAACACATTGGTCCCATTCCAACGTACCCGACTGGGCATGCTGGGTAGCATAGTCCATCATGTTTATGCTAAAGCAAAACAAATTGTCAGTCACTTAGATCTGAATGAATCTTCATTTACAACAGTGTGTCAAGTTGTCAACAACTTCTAACGAATAATTTGCTTAAAATTCTATAAAATATTTCCACTTAAGTGCTTCAAGAAAAACACTTCCACTTAGGTGCCTCAAAGAAAACACTTCCATCTGACACACAAGGAAAGCAACACAAAGAAATCAATTGCAGAAAAGTTAGGAACCTAAAACAAGCACTTCCATGCAGGTGACTGAAGTTAAGGCATAAAAAAGAGATCCAAGAGAAACAGTCCATCATGTTTATGCTAAAGCAAAACAAATTGTCAGTCACTTAGATTTGAATGAATCTTCATTTACAACAGTGTGTCAACAACTTCTAACGAATAATTTGCTTAAAATTCTATAAAATATTTCCACTTAAGTGCTTCAAAAAAACACTTCCACTTAGGTGCCTCAAAGCAAACACTTTTATCTGACACACAAAGAAAGCCCCCAAAGAAACCAATTGCAGAAAAGTGAGGAGCCTAAAAAAAAACACTTCCATGCAGGTGATTGAAGTTAAGGCATAAAAAAGAGATCCAAGAGAAAAAGAGATTTAAAGGCAAGACTCTACCTGTCCGGGGGCGCAGATCATATGCGCAGAATGGCCACGATGGTAGGAGTCCCTATGGATTGATTTGGCACAGAAACAACCAATATCTGTAAAATCAGAAGGGCAAGCAGTGCAGCAACCTATGCAGCAGCAACCTTTTGCCCACATGTGAGTGCAGTAGTTAAAAGTTGTGGAGAAGCCTGGAGGGCAGTTCATAAGGCACCGGTCTCCCTCTCCACTATAACCATGCTTGCAAATTTGGTAACACATGTGTCCATCCGCCTCATATCCCTCGGGGCATAAGCGAGGCCGAATGCCAAATCCCCTCCATATTAAATCTGCAAAGCAGGCTTTCGTGGTGGGCACCATAGTTCCTGGGTCTGTAAACACAAAACAAACGATTAAACAGTCTCCCTGGAGGTAAAAATACATTCTATTCTTCAAAAAAAAAAAAAAAAAAAAATACATTCTAAGATTCTATGCATAGGATTTGAAAGTACTTGGCAACTGTATCTCTGCCAGGTTGAATGCTGCCGCATGAAATGCCAAGCTCGCTATGGCTGCAAACACAAACACTAGATTTTCCATGGGACTTTGAGATTTCTCAGACTGCAGCATGTTGATTTCTTAGACTAGATTTCTTCGTAAGTTGGCGATGAGAGTAGAGAGGTTAGAGAGGCTTTTATAGCGACTCTGTTGAGAAGTGATAGCAATGTCGTTGAGATTTCGTCCCAAATTGCTCGCCGCCACCTAGACTGATCCATAAGTAAGTATGCACGTCCGTAAGATTCATATGCACGTGATCTGAAGTGAGAAATATCTTGCCAAAACAGTCTAGTAAATGGATATGCTTGCTAAAGTCCTGATGCACATTCTAAACATGCACCATATTTGTTAACAAGTCATTTATTTACGCAAAGTATACTATGTCAACTCATATGTATACTATTTATTTATCAACTCATATGTCTACAATCATTCGGGCAATCATGCCAAAGCATCTTCTAGACGTGCTTACAAATGTTGCTCGAGGCACGTCTTAGTGGGACACCAACATTGCAATGTCTGAACATGTGTCATGGGACGTCTGATGACAATGTCTGAACATGTCATCACGTCTCATGTCAACGGGTTGGATTGGATGTCAACCTGTGGAGGCATCATATGTAACTATTGTATAAATAGCTTTGGTAGCCCCCATTTTTCATTTTGCTATAATGCCTATTCCTAGCGAATTAGAAGCTTTCTTGTCTTCAGCCAAAAGCAGCACACGAATTATATAATTAATTAAACCTTACTTATGCTTATGTGTTCGCTTGCTTGTCAAATGGTGGCGTGGAATTGCATGGGACGCCAACATTGCAATGTCTAAGCATCACTTTTTAAATTGCGATGGAGTGTTCATTTATAACCTTGAGCATATAAGGTATCACCCATGCATTCCTGAGTTCTTAAACCTCAGTCCTCGCAGATTCTTTCAATCACACCGTTCCCCACCGTCGGATTTCAGCATGTTATCTGCCATAACCTTCTGAATATTCTCTTTAAAGCACCGCTTCCTTAATTATGGACTTTCTGCAAGTCCATAAGTTTCCCAAATTGCAAAATTCCCCCAAAGACATCTGTTTTGGGTCAGAAATAAGGTTTTCATTTCTTAATAATTGATAGCCAGTTCTAGTGCAGCGAGCACTAGAAATTGGGCGCCCGCCCGATTTTGCAGTGCCAAACAATATAAGGCTTCAAGACACATACATTCATTTGAAATTTAATCCATGAAAAGTTATTCATACAAGAAATTTATCGCGGCGGAACATTTTTTTAGCTCAAACCTGTACAGTTGGACCCATTATTAACGTCCAACCTTTGACAATGCAATGTCTGTTTAAAAAGAAAGTTACCAAGTTCGCAAGAAAACACGTTCATTATTTAAACACAGGTAGAGAGCTTTCATTTGAGCCCTTAGAGGGTTTGGTGCCATGTAAAAGAGGGGTTTGTCGAGAGAAAGGATTTTGGTAGTCGAGAGAAGGAATATTTCTAGAATCGTTACTAATTAAAAAGATAGATGAACCCCTTTAATCGGCGTTCCAAGAGGATTTTAAAACCAAGATAGATGAACCCCTTTAATCGGCGTTCCAAGAGGATTTTAAAACCCGACGAAGAAGAAGCTGCCGGATCACAAGAACAATCTGTGTATCAGAGGAACTGCCTGTTTATCAAGCACTGCTTGTTTATTGTGATAACCAATTAGCAGCCTGTTTATCAGGTACTTTTGTTTATTGTGATAACCAATTAGCAGCCTGTTTATCAGGCAAGTACCGGCTAATAACCAATCTCAATCTAATGGTCAGGATCTAAAATGCTCGAGGAACTGGCGGTTAAAGAGGCTAGAAGTACCAGCTTAATGCATGTTCTGGGTTCATAAACATTCCATCTCAGTGCATTAGTCCATTTTGATGACGTGGGAGTCCTAATAGTATGAGATCTTCAGCCACTATACCATCAACGCATGCGAACTAAACAGTTAATACAACCAAGACAAATTAAATGCAGGAATATAGGCACCAAGACAGAAATATTCTTGTAAGTATATTCATTCCAGATACATGTTCACAAGAAATAGGTGTTTGATCTGTCCCCTTGAAAATAAGTGCATCCAATCCCCTGCAACATCCAGCCCTCTGCAACCTTGTGTAACCCTCTGCAACCTTGTGTGATCTGGGGTACACATCATGTACATGTCTCACAATATTACATTTTGTGAAACGAAGGATACCAATTGATAAAAGCAAGCCTTTCAGTTCTGCAATACCAAGCGCATATAACTGGGTGTCATTTCCCTTTTGCTGCAAAACAATATTAATCTATCAGCAGAAATATTATCATAACTAGTGCCAAGAGAAAATAAAGATAACCGCCTGTACAAAAAGCTGAAAATGATTGATAAACAGTTCATGCTTACTCTTTTCAAATAACTGGAAGTAAAATAAGAGGTTACTAACAAAGGCAAATGGCAACAGTAAAAAATGTGAAATAAACTAGATGTTAAAACATTGGTAGCATATAAAAATGCCAAGAGTACATGTAATTGGGAATGCAGCCGTCTCCACTTATGCTTGTATGGACAGGCCAAATGAAGTCCAGATAAATTAGCATTCAGAGCCCTGGTAGAATAAATGAAATTTCCTGTGTATCGTTCTTATTGCACTGAAACATCCAAATGACTGGCAGAACTTATATTCCATTATCTTGAAGCACCAGTATATTCCAACAACACAAACAGCACAAATCGGAACAAATTTTGTATTATCTGTATGCATAAATTAATTTTGCATTCTCTGAAGTAATGCCTAAGAGACACAACCTGCGTGTATCTTTGCATCTTATTCTACTGTCACTGGAAAGAAATGCGGATAACAAATGGCTTGTGATTAATGAAATCAAGCATCTGGTATGAAATCACATATACATCATAACTGAATAAAGCAGGTAGTAATGAATGAAATGTCTACATATCAGAAATCACAGTGACGTCCACAGGTTTTACAATAGCAGCAACGTCTTCTTGACTCAACTCCGACAAAAAGCTAGAGAGCTCATTTGTCTTCAAAACAGAAAGGTCGCCAGGAGGACCCCAATAACAACTTCCAGGAACAAAAGGGAGCCAAGCAGGAGCTGCCTTACACAGCAGCGGCTCAACTGCAGGCATATCTCATCCTTTGGCTAGCTATAGCAAAGGAAGCAAATCATGTCGCAGTTGGTGCCACAAAGTTCTTTGTCGTGCGGATTTGCCGATTTTTCTCTGGTGCAATCTTTGCCTGCTCTTCGTTTCTAAGATGGATCCCTGCTTTCTCGCGACGATCCCCTGCAGCTCCGGCAAAGAATAGGCGCCCTAATCTGGTCGCAATAGTTGTTTCCCTAATCCGGCGGTGGCGATGTAAGTATCTGTACACGTGGCGCTCTCTGCCGCATTTAGATTGCGGCGCAGAAAAAAGAAAAAAGAAAAATTATAGAAAGAATTATATATGTTTTGATAAGTTATGTTCCATTGATTTCACACAAAATTTACAACATTTTTGGGCTAACGCCCAATTTCACAGGTCGATATCACAAAAATTTACATCATCGGAGGGAAAATGGACTGCCGCCCAATCTGGATGTACACAGACAAGCTTGGCCATCATTCTTCGCCCCCGTCATAGTCGACAAGGTCGAGTGCCTCACCCTGTTTGGCAGCTTGCAGCATAACATCCATTGCCGAAGTAAATTCCTGGGAACTCAGAGCAGTGTTTCTATTTTCTGTTACCTCAGCATCCGTGTTGAACTTGCACTGAATCTCGCTATTTTGGACACTGCTGTCTTCCCCCATATCTCGCTATTTTGAACACTGCTGTCTTCCCCCATATTGGCGGCCAGGTTCACGTCCTCAGCATTTATTGCTTTACCATCTATCTGACCTTCCCTTCCTTCCTCGTTCTCATTATCTTTCTCGATTATCCTTTCATCTTTATTCTCCTTTTCCTCCTCATTATTTTCTCCTTCAGCATCATCTTTATCTTTATGACCACGCAACATAGCATCGAGCCTCACATGAGCATCATAGCAGTCTTGAGTTGACACTATGTCGGCACCTGTTTGGTCATTAATTCGTGTCTTCTTCAACCTGAAAGCTGATAGGTCTGGCAACGGCATAGGCACTTGGCCAGTCACAGTTTTAAACCGCTCCATTATGGTATCCTGACTTTGTTGCATGAGTGCTTGAAAATCTCCCAGGTCAGTCTCTGAATATGGTCGCGGTTCAGTTGTAAGTACTTCAGGGAACTCCCAGATGCACCTGCATCATTTTTGGGCTCTGCATCCTTTTTCTTCAGCTTGGTTGATAATGGCTTATTTTTGTCGAGCATATCTTCGAACTTGTCGAAAACTTGAGTCAGCTGGGTCTGATATTTCTGATCTGACTTGAAGGAGTACGCTCGATATCCTTCACATAGTGTAGCCCTGCTAAATGCACCACCAGTAAAAAAAAGTCCAAGACATCGCAACCTTCCGTCATGATCTTCCTAGTGATAGAGGTACAAGTCATGGAATCGACATGCGCCGGTAGGTGGAGGCTAGTGCTTTTTGCATTGTAAGGCCGATAGACCCAAGAACCTGCAAAGTGAATGTTCATAATGTCAGCGACCTCGTAATACTGGGTAAATTGGGCGCGCCCAATTTGCATGATAATGGATGGGAGAAATTCGGAGGAATAGTCAGGTACAAATTGGGCTGCATTGTATTACATACCGAGTTCACACTTGGTGTCAGGCGTCGCTTGTTGCACCTCGTATGTGGTTCTATGTAATTTGGGCAACTTGAAGTTTGCCTGCGGATGATGACTGTTCGTGAATCGTATGTCCATATCTGGCGAAACATCTTTGGTAACGCCCCCCGGGAAACATAGAACAGGAGCACTATGGTTTGAAGCTCCTTGATCTTTGTGGTGGGAGCAACTTTATGTGCAGCGTCTTGATAGTCTCCCACCCATACACGGATCGCACCATCTATGGACTTGATTGCAGTCAGACAGATACTAAGCTGGTCGGGAGACACAAACCCAACTACCCAATACAGTGCTTGATCAGTAAGTATGCTGATCTGGTCTAAGAATCTCTG
>JAANSK020088130.1:0-16346 GCA_011763485.2 Isoetes engelmannii | reverse complement strand
CTTGAAGTTCTATATGAGAAGGAGAGGATTCAGCTAGAGCACATGAGAGCGCAGCTGTTTGCTGATCATATTCGCCTTGCTCAATATCAACTTTCAACCAGTCAAGAACGGCTTTCTGACTCTAGGCACAACTGAGTAAGTGCAAATCCGATTTTTTAGTTCATAGGGTTCATAATTTCCCTCGTGCCGCTGCCCATGAGTTCCAGCTATCCAGCTATCTTATCACGTGATGTTCAAATGAGAAAGGCAGGTATAGTCCGGCTTTTGGGCTGCGAAAAGGCATGGTAAAATTCATCTGTACACTAAATTGTAAGAAAAGAAAGTTTCAATGCCAACTCTTTTGTATTTCAATCCATTTCATGGCTATCATCCTTTGGCTGCTTCAAGGTTTCAGTTCTATGAAATGTCATGCATGTTTGCAGCGAAGATTGCAATTGACAAGTCAATAGATGCCTATTTTTAAATTGCCTTTATTAGTTTCAGTATATGTATTTCTGCGTCTCTTATAAAAGAAAAGTACAGGCATGTCAATGGCAATAAGATCGACTCCCGCCCACACGTCTCTGAGAATCTCACCAGATTCTAGATCAAATATTCTATTTCTTAGACAGCAAGCAGTGTTGGTGGTTATCTTTTTGTAGCAAGTTTTTGTAAAGACACCTTCAAAAGTTCCACCTCAATAGCTACAATTAATTCATTAGCTATGCTTTATAATATTTCATATTTAAATTCCACTTCCTTAGCTCCAAATTTAATTTAGAACACTTTAAACCATCCACATAGAACTTAATTATTTTTGATGCCAAACTTAATTATCTTTGATGTTGAGTGATCGTTGATACTCCATATTTGTGTTAGGCTCAATTACAAGTTTCCTTAGTTAAATAACTATTCAAGTAACGAATGTTCTTATTGTGCTACTACAATATCATCCAGATCTCCTGCATATCTTGCAATTGAGTTACTCGCCTAATATGTGTTCTTACTATGGCCCTTAGACCTCAAACCCCTCTTAGGCCGTTTCCACAATTGCTAGATTGTTCATAGTTGGACAATTTCACACAAAAAAGACATAAAACATTACAATCAATCAGACAACACAAAAGCAACAACAAGAAACAATCTTTCGACCTTTTCCCTTGGCATTGATTCTTCCAAAGGCTTTACACTGAGCTCTTACAAAGATTGATCAACCTTTGAACAGACATCAAGTTCTTACCAAACAAATTTATACTCCTTTCATATAGCCTCTTTAGTTGCTCAGACATCAAGTTCTTACCAATCAAATTTATACTCCTTTCATATAGCCTCTTCAGTTGCCCAAAGTGCCCTCAATCAAAGCAAAGCAAGAACACATTGTTGCTGATTCAAGTATAGCCCTTACCAGGCCCTTACAAAAAAGCATGCACAGATGATAGCATATGCAATCTCAAATGAATCAATAATCAAAACCCCACCTGAGAATTGCTTCATGTATGAACCGCTGGCCTCCTTGCAATTGCATGTGCCTCAAAGTATCGGCTTCTAGCTCCAAGAACCAAACTGCAAAAAAAGATACATAGTGCAGTAATTTTGACTTAGCTTCACTTTTTCTATCATATCTCGCTCATACGGACGAATTTTGGCCTGATCAGATCCAATCCGGAAAGCTTATTTATATACTTTCCTAGCAAAAGAAAAATTACTTAAAAAAGATCTTGGGTCGCCGAGATATGTTTGTATTGTGATCGTGGTCTTCATCAGTAAGCTAAGCTAATTCGACATAGTTAGGTTGTATGGGCAACCTCGACAAGGGGCAAGAGTTTGATCGAGGTACATCGTTAATTAATATTCTAATGAACTTCGCATGTTATGATCGTTTCATTGTCCCACTATTGTTCTTGATATTTTGTTATATACTTAGATCCTCCGGGATCGGGCTTAAAGGTTCGGTGGCTTGGGTTGCTCCGGCATTATTCATGTTCTATGTCCTCTGTATTTGTGCTCTGTGACACCGGGCGGTAGTTCTCCTGGCCAGGATTGCTATGTCAGTCAACTCTTGTGAACTCCTATGGTAAGAGGTCCTCTAGCGCCGGACGTGTGCTGAGAAGGGTATGCACATACGAGGTTCACCCTACCACTCCGCTTCAGAGCTTGGAATATAAGCTTGCTAAACGTATCCTGCTAACGAGGCCTGTATATAGGCTGGCTGAGTTACCCATTGTCTCGGAATTATGTGTCATAATAGTTTAGTACTTTGACTATATTCTTTGCGTCTGATGTTCATATGCTACCATATAGCCAGTCCCAAATCGTGGACTCTGGTATACCAGATTTCCTCGATGCCTCTATAACCCAAATGCCAAACTCACTAACCCCTTCCAAGATGTGCAAGTTTGCTCCTCGATCCATTGGTATCATTTGGTTAGCATATACACTAACTTGTGATGTCTGGGCGTCCAGACCCGCTTTGTTAGAGGTAAAAAAATGTAAAACCAAAAGTTTTGCTTTCTGTTACAAGAAAGTCTATTTCTCTTTTATTATAATGTGGACGACAATTATCTGCCAGCTTGCGTGGTATTTTTTTCCTCCCCATTTTGCAAGAGGGGTTCAGAGGCAATGGGCTTCAAGATCCCGCAATACTTAGATTGCTTAGGGCCAGGCATTTCCCAGAGCCCTTTTTTTAGTTTTCTTGGTCAAACTTTGGTTTTGTTGGAGCAATCTTCTTTTCTGTCAATTTTTCTTAGGTCTATCTTCTTCAATCCCTGTTCTAGCATTAAATCTTCATGCATTGTCTTTCATTAGAGCAGATTTAGGATCTAAAAATAGCCTCGTAGCACCAATTCCACATCATATTTCCGCTCATTTTTTCCCATGCCATACAGGATACCGAACCCTCATAAATACATATTTATTGTGGGAATAATCCCCCAGAATGGAGGGTAGCTCGCAGTAATGATGCCATATTCATTCATCTATGCTGGTTGTCAAACAAACCAAAAGACCACGTGGCGCGCTAAAAAGCTACTTCCATTAAAGTATTCCGGCCAAGTGATGACGGCACCACCGGGTATGTCCCTCCACTTCTGTTGGAAGTAGCAGGCTTGCACTCGTGCGCCATTTTTATCTTGCGCCACTTCCATCCATGTCGACGCCATCCCCATACAAGCTTTCCGCCCTCGACAATTCAAAATTCGAATTTGTAGGTTCAAGATTACATCCTATTTTCCTCTTCCGCCACCAGTTTGGAGTTGATGCGCCTTAAGTACATAATCCAAGATCTTTAGTCCATCCCAATAGAATATTTCCGCCTGCACAATTCAAAATTGGAATTCGAGTGCTGTATAAAAACATGGAGCGCGAAAGATTTGACTTTTCGATTCGCATACGCTCGGTGCAAATTTCAAGAGTCATACTTGTACGGATAGTTAGCTCACACGACGTGAAATTGGCTCGGGCATACAGATTGCACATCACAATTTTGTGCCGTGTGATCCGTGCAGCATGGAAAGTCCAAATGATGTGTGGATAAGAATCCAGTTGGCTCATGATTATGCTCCAGTCTTCAATCGCAAAAGCCGAGGTCTAAAAAATAAGAACTTGGACCTACATATGTTGCATCTTGCAGGATAAAAAAGTGTTGACATATGGGCGGATGGCAATCTATATCCGTTGGATCCGTTGAGTGGCAAGAAACCATCATTTTGGGACGTGTCAAGTTTAATCAGGTTTTGTGGTGATGGTAAAGCTGGCCTTCTTGGTTATTGCGAGAGATTAAGAGACGATGAAGACATTCAGAATGGAATAAAATTTCTTGAGAGGAGCTGCTTTCAATTGTCGCAAGATTGTTGTAACTTAAACCAGCAACTATATTTTCTTTCATTTCGTTACTCAAATGCAGTGAAAGAAAGAAGTGATGCCTTCAGCAGAGAAAGTTCATTGGGGTACGAAGTAGACAAGTCCAAATTGGTAATAAAGCTGCTGGCAGAAAGGACACAAGAGCTCCAGAAATCAAGCATTGTGCTTCAATCAAGGTTAAAGAATTTGAAGAAAACACCTCTTGGCTTGCGTGAAAGGAAGAAGAACTAATAGAGGATCTGAAATTTGGAGCAGGTGCATTTAGACGAAGGGTGACTTTTGGGGAAATGGATCGTTAGCAGACAACAATTACAAAGATCAGTAACCTCAGGCAAGGTTCCCGCCTAGTCCACAAGATGTGTTTATAACACACTAGTAAAGGCTAATCAAGAAGTGGCAAAACTCGCAATCTTGGGTACATAGTGAGGAACCTAGCCACAAAGAAGGAGATAGTGGAGATGATTCGTCAGCCTTACAACTCTTCTCTCAAGAAGATGGTGTTGGAAATTGTACTAGAAGAAATATACAAGAAGCTAGAAGCGACAGATGTTCAGGCAGTTTGTGACGATGTAGGCATTAGTAGGCTTGGTTCAAGCTATTTCACGAAGCACTGAAAAGAACGGGTACCAAATTTGTATTTGCTCCACGTCCTCAAATAGTTGAGAACACAAGAGTTACTAGAACAAAGATGGTGTATGCAATACTAGGAGAGATGCACCACATTGAATGTGTTGGGCCTGCTATACCTATAAAGGAGAAGAATGGAAAGGATTGTTGTGATATAGTTGGGATGAATGAACGAACACAATAATCTTTGGGTTGGACTAGTGAGCCACTTACAATTTTTGGTCAAATATTATGACTTAACAGTTGAAGAAACTAATGGCCACTTAGATGTTTGCGTAAAGCTAGACGAAATGGAGCTTACAAAGTTTGAGAGATATGAGTAAGTATCCATAGTCATCATGAATAAGGCAATTAAAAATGCAGTTGCACATGAGGAGGAGGAGGAGGAGGAGGAGGAGGAGTAGTTATTATTCTCTGAAGAGTATTCTCTTCTAATCTTTGTATCTTCGAATATTGGAAGTCTGCTCTTATTTGGGCAGTAAGTCATTATACCATGATACAAAAGGAAAAAAAAAGTTCGGGTCCTTACAGTTAGAGTAGAGTAGATTTGATTAATTTAGGTTAAGTTAATTATTTAGCTTGTTCATTCTATCCTCTGTGTATTTTACTTTTGTTGGGATTAATTATATCATTTTCCCATATATGGCTTCAAAAAATCGTTCCAAGGGTTTTGATGACCCTGCGGATTTGATGGATATGGCCTCGCCATATCACAGCCCATAAAAATTCCTACTATAGGGTATATTCCAAAGGTTCATTTGGAATTCCAAGGGTTTTAATGGCCCTTAGGATTTGGAATTCCTCTATCTATCCAAAGGTTTTGGATAACGAGGGTGTAAATATATTTTGTATGCTAAATATAAGGCCTTTGATGTTTTTGAAGGTCGATTATCCCTTAAATGGGGTTCCTCATATTTGCCATAAATGCATGGCGTATAAACTTCCATGGTACATGGATATTGTGTAAATAGAAAGGCCTAATATGGAAAAAAACCCTAGGGTAAGGGCATATCACGATTTCTGCCCTAAAGGATCTGTGGCAACGATTTTATAAGGAGTCGAGATGCTGCCATTTACCTAGTCGTGATGCAGCCGGATATGCCTGGAGCTGCCAGATCTACATAAGCCGGACCTACATAAGCAGCTGGCACCTACATCACATAGACGGATCTGCTCAAAATGCCGGATCATATCTGGTAGCTTTACAACATATCGGATCATATCTTTGGCTTTCAATAATCTGTTCTGGATGTGTACAGGTATGCATTCAGTTGTTTGCACAGAATGATTTTGATCTAACAAGTACGAATTTATAAGTGCTATGCTGGACTTGTATCTTTGCATAACCGTATTAGAATCTTACCTTAAATGGTTGTGCATTATATGAAGCAGCATCTTTTGCCTGAAGCTTTTTAGCCATGGAGGCAAAAGATGCTGCTTCTACAATGCCTAGAAGCCTCTTCCACTAAAGAATACGAAGGGTTTCTACAAAAAATACAAGTTGGATCTGCTTGTAGATGCTTTCCATGAATAAATGCAGCCTTGGCTTTCAAAAGTTTATGGCTAGCACAAACGTGGAAGTTCTATGGAAGTTTTATGGCTGTCTATACTCATCTTATGAGCTTGGTTTCATGATATTTTGGCTGGAAGATTGGTGCCGATGCATACTATTATGATCTAAAATATCAGCTGCATATTTCCAGGTTTGATCTGTTGCATACATAATGATTTTGTTGTTTGTAGCTCTGCTACAAGAATGATGTCTCCATTTGTGGATGATTTTCTCGTGTGTGGAAGATCTAAAGTTTGGTTTCCAGACAATGGATGAAGCGATGAAGTCATTACATCAAATAATCTGATACATACTAATGATACCTGATGGACGATAATCAGGTTAGATAAAAACATGAGAAGAGGAGGAGGAGGAGGAGGAGGAGGAGGAGGGTACAGAGGAAATGGATGCAAAGAAGAAGGCCTTCGAGAAATGGTTCTCTTGTCAATCTGAAGATGACACCTGGTGGTTTAGGTCTCTTTAAGGTTCAGAAAGAGACCCACGAGGTACTGAAGTGGGTGTTCAACCAAACCGACATCCCGAGCTTGATATCTAGATTTGAGGGAGGGGAGGTCTTGCAAGTGGATCAATATAGATTTTATAGAGTCATTTTTCAGTTGGCCTCAGATTTAAAAACAGAGAAGGGAACGTACAATGTAAGTGGTGGGGGACAAGAAACAAGCAAAATTTGTCTATATATAGCAATCATACAAGGAAGTTGACAACTGGTTGACCACTGGCAGGACGGTTTCAACGTTGTTCCTTAACCAAGCGAATCCTCCGGATAGGCATAAAGTAGATACTCTGTGTCTCCAATTCCATTTGAGAAAGTCCACATTCGCACTTTGCACGCTTTTGTTAGAATCATTGAGGAGATGATCTTTTTGAGTGGCAGATTTGTGTGGAATATTAAGACAAAAAAAGTAAGGAAGAATGAATTAAACGATTTAAAAAGGTGTTGTCTGAAGCAGGTTTGCATGGTGGCAATGTAAAATTAGAGCTTGATGAGAAAAAAACAGGAAGAATAATTGTGCCTCAGAAGGTGTCAATTGGAGGGGTGAAGGCTCGCCGCTTTATAAAGAACACTAAAGAGGCGTCTAATCAAAACGATATTTGTGAAAAGGTATATGAATATGGAAAATTGTGGTTGATGCAGAACAAGACTGTATGAATAGAGTGTGCTTCGCGTTGCAGGACTGAACTGTTCTCATATATTCAACGAATGAATCTTACAAAAGAAGATGCGAAAATGTTTATGCAAGCGAATAACAAGTTCATTAGGGCTTACATAGATGCATGGGAGAGAGTGAAGCCAGACACTACTTGCACATCTTTTGGGCTCATGTTTCTTGGTTAAAAAAAAAAAAAAAAAAGACAGACTAGCAATCTGGAGTGCACAAGGCATGAAGAAGTTGCACAAGCAAGCAAAAATAGCATTTCATTGGAACACTCAAAGAGGGGGTGAAAATGCAGGAACCAACCCTCTAAGGCAGATGCTGGAATGGTTCTATAGAAGGGCAGTCGCTAAATACGACAAGGAAGTTGCGTTAAAAAATAACCCTGAAGTGGTAAACTCAATTGCCGTTATGTTAAAGAGGAAGTGTAAGCTCGCGTGGCAGTGTTCTACTGTGCCACAATCATTGCAACTATGGAGGTCGAAGAAATAAAGGATATGTAAAGCTTACATGTAATGCTTACTAATATTATATGACGCGAAGCAATTGGCTGTGTTCTAGTCCGTACAAGTAGTTTTCGCGTTGTGTGATCAACTATAGATCATACAGCGCGAAAATTTATATGTGCTATTTTTTTACTTTACATTTGATAAATTCGCGTGATGTGATCATTTGAAGAGTACTACCAATGGAGAAGACATTACTTCTATTTATATTGAAAAATAACAGAAATATGAAAACAAAAATAAAACAAGGAGTCATTGTTGCGCCATTGCTAGTTCCTCCTCATCTTCATCTTCGTCATCCCTTCTGAGCTATGCAATTACCCCATCCAGACGTTCCTCTAAAGTTTCCACCATCTCTTTACATGTCCTGCTCCCGTCCCATTAGCCACGACTTTCTCCTCTGCTGCAACTAGCAACCTCGTTGCAATAATAACAACTCAGTGCAGTTGTTGGGGCATTCTCTCATGTCTAGTCTTCGGTTTAACCGCCTGGTCTGCTTCTCCTGACTATGAAACACGAGAAGGTTGAATTCATTTTCTTCTTCTTTCTGCTGAATGATAGACGCGTTTTCCTTTATCACATCATCTTGCACTTTCAATCTCTTGGCTAGAACACCCAAAACAACATCCGAAGGGAGTTCGGGAGTTGGGGGCGTTTTCGTTTCACAGCAGTGGAGGACGAGGCGACCGTGAGAGGGGCTGATTTTTGAAAAAGATGCCGCTAGTATTCTAGACCGTGCAAACAACGCAATTCAAGAATTAAAAAAGAAGCTCATTTATACATCTTGTTGCTCGGGTACATTAAAGATCGACTATATTAAATACAGTCGTCCTGCCACACGTTTCGACTGCTGCAGTGTTCGATGAGATGAGCTGGATAGTAGAAGTATGTGTTCATTTTTTTGGAAGAACTTACCACACGACGCGAAACTTTCATATGCTTTTTACAAGCATCTAGTTTCGCGCCGTATGATGTTTCTATATACCACAATACCTAAATTACTAAAATCACATTAAAAACTTGAGTGTGCACAATTTTTTCTAATATGCCTTTTTCATTGCCGAATTAAATATTTACAAGTGTTCAGAACAAAAAATAAAAATAAAATAACGGCTCCCCTAGGATTCATTGGACGAGCAAAAAATTTGCGAGCGAGGGTCGGAAGGTCCTGAACGGCCAGGGGAACGCGAGCGAGAGCGGGAGCGTGCCCCGGTCTTCTCGAGCTTTTGTTGGAGTGTTTGTGTCAAATTTCTTTTCTCCACTAACATGATTGCCTGCCTGAAAACCATGTTCTTGTAATCCGCTATCCTCGACTCTCGCTCGTTGAGTTGGGCGCGGGCTGCTTCGCCCGCATCTATGGCTGCATGAAGCCTCTCAGAGAGAGAGGCGGTTGTTGCAGCCAACTTGCGGTCCATGGATGCCCGCTAATTATCCCTCAAAGTATAACTTCTCTATTTGCCTCCAACAGCTTGGCGATGTCTTCGTCGTTTTTCTCTTCGAGGATGCGGATCCGCTCCTTCGCTTCTGCACGAATGTTTTGCATCTCTTGCACTAGAACTCTAGAGAGTATCTCGGCAGGTATGGAGCTGGAGGAGGCCATGACAACAGATCTGAATATTCAGATAAGGCGATATGAGCAAGGCTTTGAGGGCGATAAGGGTGAATAGGGTCGGATGTTTTATATAGCAACTAGAACTCGTAGAATCATAAGTATAATACGTGTCCACAAAAAAATCATACGAGGCGAAACAACCTCATGCACAAAAGGCAACGACACCCTACGTTCGCATGATGGTCAGACCCTAAATACTTTCTTCATACCTTACATACCTCTGACAGACTGTACTCCCATCTTTTTTTTTGTGCCAGGCCTTACCATGCCATACTGCACGGTACCTCATGGTACCGTTGGTAATACAGACCAGTGACTAAGGAGGCTGGAATAAACTTATTCATTTGGCACTAAGTTACAGTATGCCAGATACACATGAACATAATCTGGCGTCGTATATACAAATATACGGATGTGCACTTTGCTCGCACGGAGTGCATTTCACGTCGTGCAATCTTTTACAGTAATAACATGAAACCCAAAATTTAGAACATCACACCCAAACAGAAAAAGAAATTGAGAACATTTAATACTCCTACAGAAAACAAAAGGACTCGAAACAATTGAAAACTAAATATCTTCTTTATTAACAACAAAAAATATACAATGTTGGCTAGGGATCTTGTTTATCCTCTAGCTGCAGTCTGAGAGCTGCGTTTTCATTCTCAGAAGCCTTTAGCTTCTTTCCCATCTCCTCTAAGGCCAATGAAACATAGTGGGCAGCCTCCACTGCCTCTGCTCTTTTCGATACTGCTTGCCGATACATATGAAATGTCTCGGCAAGTTCCTTGTCGCAATCTGCCAAAATAGATCGCATGAAGTTAATCCTGTCTGACAGTTCAAGATTTTTCGCGACCAGATGGCTGTTCTGGTCGTGAATTTCCTTGAATCTCTTCATGACCACCGCAAGGGTGATGTGGGAGGGAATCTTCGGGAGTCTGGGAGGATTTTTGGCTTCCACATTAGAAGAGATTCGAGGGCGCTTGTTTGACGAGGAGGAGGAGGATGTCATAGATTATGAAGGAGGAAGGTGGAAGCACTGGAAGGCAGAAGTGAAGCTGCTAGAAGGCGGAAGTGAAAGATCAAGAAGCGAAGATCAACTATAGAGGCTTTGATACTTATAATTGGTATTTCGTATTGGCTCGAGCGACACATGGAATGGCATAGGTCAGTCAAATGGACCGTTAAATTCCTCGTCTTTTCGTATTACCTTGACTCACACGACGCGAGGGATGTCATTGGGAAGGCAAGTGGACCGTTACTTTTCGCGTCATATGAGCAAACCTTCGTATGAACCATTGGCAAAGCAAATGGACCGTTAGATTTCGCGTCGTATAAACTGGTATAAGATACTGTATCCTAACTACTTAAATGCAAATATCATATGCCGTGAATACAGTGGTCACCCAAAGAAAAGGACCGCCACATTTCGCATTGTGTTAGCAAACGAGGAGTAAAATGTTTAATATTAAAAAATTTCTACTTTATACATCAACGCTATAAATAAAGCATCAAATGTTCCTTGGGCTAACAATTAAATAGAAGTATTGATACAAATTTGAATGTAAGATTTATATTACAATTCAGATGGGTTTCACATCTCATCTTCCATTTCATGTTCTTTTAGTCCCGTTCTGCACTGATTTAATAGAGGAATTACTCCAATATTATGAAGGCCGGCTTCCTACCTCGTGTGCATCAGGCCAGCAGCTAAGAAGTTGAACATTTTACTGGCTCGCAAACTTCTTGGTCGTCAAAATATTCTAGAACCATGTCCCGCCTGATTGCTATCACCCTTTCGGTGTTAGAGGCCAATCTCTAATGATTACTAAACATGCACAATGCACGGATATAATATACATGGAGCATCATAACTCGGCAATCCAAGATCCAATTTAGGGGTTTTTTATTTTGTTGGAAAGGTTTTCGAATCAGCTTTCTAGATTGGGTCCGATAAGGCTGACATTCTTCCGGATGAGAGATGGCAGAAAGAGTGAAGCTGAGTCAGAATTGACTGCACCATTGTATCTTTTTGTACAGCTTGCTTCATGGAGCTAGGAGCTGAAGGGAGGAGACATTTTGAGAAGAAAACAGCCACAAGAAGTCAAATGACTATTCTTAAAGTGATTCTTAGGTGGGTGGTTGCCACTTACACCAGGGGATGCTTAGATTGTTTAGCTTGTTTTTGTTCTTGAAGAAAAGAATCAGGACTTAATGATTTGGATTAAGACTGTCAAAGGAATCTGAGCGGTCTTGAATGTGATAATGTGGAGTTTAAGTGAGGCATGTTAATCTCTTGATTGGATAGTAAGAGGATGTAAATCAAAGACAACATGAAGAAGCTTATGGGGGCTTTTGGAGTATGGCAATGGCATGGAGTTGCTGCTAGTCAAAATGAAATGCTAAGCTATAGAATCGATCTATTAGTAAGCAATGCAAGCTAAATTATTTAATTGCATATGAGCATGTGGTGAAATGTTCACTCCTTATGGAGGGAGTGACTATGGAGCAGCATGCTATGAAAACCTGTTTTAGTTGCTATATGATTCTTCTACATTACGTTGAACATAAAATGTATACATATCATGATTGCTTGGGAATAGAATATTATAGCATCCTATAATAAGCTTTTCCTATGGGGAGGAAATGATAGACCACCCATATTCTCTTGTATAATGTTTCTAGACATGCTAAATGCTTGAATAACATGGTTATGTGTCACAATTGCATTATGTTAGCATGTAATCCTTGAACATTTGACATCTTGATGTGGTAGAACATGAATGTGATCTGTTCTCATGATATTATTGCAAGTGTTGGTATTGTTCTGTGTTGTTCCTCATAAATGCATGGGAAATGCATGTGAACTAGGACTCTTGATTCTTGGATCATATGATGATAAACATGGTTTACTTTGACATGTGGGACATGTGCTAAGTTCTTGGCTGATGTATGAGTGCATATCCTCCGGGGCCGGAGTCCATTTGCGGTGGTTTGGACTCACGGTTATTTTGTTCTTGACATCGGGCATTGTGACCCCAGCGAGGGTGCTTCATCACGCTACATGGCTTGAAGTAGTCCCCTAGCGCTGGACGCATGCTGAGAAGGTGTGTACACATGAGGCTTACCCGCCCGTATTTGCTGCAGGGCCTGATCAACCCGGGTGACCTTCATAGACCGGAGTTGCACTGCATACTTATTGATATCTCATGTTATTTCATGGTTTCCTCTGGTTGTCTCATCGTTATTCTAAGGCTATGACACGTGGATTTGTAACTTACTTGGATGCATTGATGATGTTCTGAAAGTTCTCATAATGTGGTCATTGTTATCATTGTTCATGTTATATCCTAACATTGGCTTGCTAGTTTAGGGCCTAGGGGAGTTCTTAGTGGAGGCATTTAAGTCTAAGAATGATTCTTATGATTGATATATCATGTATTTGTCTTGTCGATTATAACATCATTTTCTAGATGCCTTAAACCCCCACTTAGTCTCACTGTATGACTAACCCACGTGTTCATGGTGTAAGCAGTTTTGAAAGTAGCGAAATGTAGCGGGGGAATTGAAGCGCACAAATGAGTGCAATATGTGTGCCTTTAAGAAGGCCTTATCATTTCTGGTGCTTTATCGATTGTTAGACAACAATATATTGTCTTGTATATGCCACGAGAGTGCTATACAATGATGTTTTAAATAAATATATATGTATTTTTTGTTGTGGATTTTGGAGATATAAAGATTAAATTCTTTACCAAGATTTCTCCAATAGCATTGCATCATTCAACTCATGCATACCAGCTTATCACTGGCTTGTGGAAGGTTAGATGGGATCTCGGGTTACCTGAAGGGCTAACCCGGCAGGCCCGTTACAGTTGGTATTAGAGCGTAGTTGGATCATTGATGTTGTCATGGTGGATTATGAATCTTAGATGAGGTTGTTGGTTGTTTGATGATGCTATTGATACTTTAGATCATGCAGGGAGGATGACCTAAGATGGGTGATGGATCTATCAAGCATGGAAATGTGATGCCATATTCAAAGCTATACAAAACATGAAGGATGCTGAGAGAAACATCTTCATGCAGAGCTTCAATAGTGAGCCTTATAGATGTGGAGGTATGGGTTTTACATATAGTTCTAATTTCTATACAATATGTAGACGTTCTAGTCGACCATATTGGCAAATTTTCAGAATGAAAGAATGCCAAAGAGGTATTCTTTAAGCAATTCATTTTGTTATGGAGGTAGAAGCTTTCCTTATCAGATCGGGTGAGTTGTTTCTACATCGAGAAGAGATCAAGTGGCTTGTTAGAGGTGGATTAAAGCTTCTAAGACTTTGAGAGTATGAGGTGTTAATACATCTTAGACTGTGGTGGTTGAGTTGATTTCAGAAAGATTTTACCTGGACTTAAGGTCATAACAATGAGCCAGAATGAGCTATAAGCTGTAGCTAAACTATATGCATATGATATGTTTATGGCTCAAATTGACAATGTGGCTAGTTCAAAAATCCTGTGCAGAGAGTTGTGGCGTTGTAGAAGGAAATGGCATTATCTTTGTACAATGATCCTATTTGGAGATTAGCTTCTTGTAAGAAGTCTTTTGTGCATGTTCATATCTAAAGTTATGGCTGAAGTAGGACTCGAAGGAGTCGATAGATTCTCATAGTTGCAAGGCTAAAAGCAAGTGCTTTCTAGACCGAGCAGAGCTTCGCAAAGATTGGCTAAGTAGAGAATGATGTTAAGCATTTTGATCAAGGTAGATTGCAAGATTATTTGATCCATGTTGGATGTATAGTAGGAAAGAGATTTTGTCTATATCGTGAATGTTGATTAGAATTAACAAATACTTGGTGGTAGAGAGTAGCCACTGCAGTTAAGTCTAGACATGATTGGAATGTTGAAATATAAGAACATACCTAAGCTAAAGTGGAAAGGAATGTTGCACAATGTGAAGTGCCACAATTGAAATTCTAAATTATGGTAGAAGATGAGCAACATGTTCAATCTTGAGGTCATTGCCCATATGCTTATGTTCTCTTATCGATTCATTTTGAGGGACATATTGAAAGGATGTTAGCTCATCACAAGTTACAATGGAAAAATAAGCAATTATTGAGGATTGTGTCGTGTGAATCTTGCTAGTAATGGTTGGTATAATAATGGTTGAATACCTTAGATTATTTTGATTCATTCTAGTTTGATTTACTAGAGGAGCTAATTGGATTATGCATGAGAGCATGCAAACGATTCTTGAGTGTATAAGAGTAGAGGTTCTTTTTGGTTTTAGGAGTTTTATACCTTCACTGGTGTTTGGGAAAGTCAGCGCTATGCAATATGCGAGTATGTGAGTATTGTTTATTGAGATTACTTGTATAGCTTAAGGAATTTGATATCTATTTCATAAGTTGAATATGCTCCTTTGAGAGAATCTATATTGTAGACTATGATCTTAATCATTCTAGGCTCTTTTATATTTATTGTATGTTCTTTATATCCTTGAGATACCCACACTAGGGGACTTAACTATGTATCTACTTGTCACTATCTGGATTTGGCCACTCAAGAAGTGTCATATGAGTACATTTTGAGTTCGATTTGAGTATCTATGTTGCCATGGTGGGCTTAGTATTCTATAATGCATAGAATTGGTTATAGAAACGGGTAAATTAATTCTATGGATGAAGTTGCATCAGTTTCTAGGAGGGTTTCTGGCAGGAGGCAGAAGGAGCAATTTCTGGGAAGTTTTGCTGGTCAAATTGTGGAGCATCATAACTCGGCGACCCAAGATCCAATTCAGGTGATTTTTATTTTGCTGGAAATATTTTCGAATCAGCTTTCTGGATTGGGTCTGATAAGGCCGAAATTCATCCGGGTAAGAGAGATATGGCAAAAAGAGTGAAGCTGAGTTAGAATTGATTGCACCATTGTATTTTTTTGTACAGCTTGCTTCATGGAGCTAGGAGCTGAAAGGAGGAGACATTTTGAGAAGAAAATAGCCACAAGGAGTCAAATGACTATTCTTCTTAAAGTGGTTCTCAGCTGGGTGGTTCAATGTAGGTTAAGTACGCGTACGCTACCTTTTGCATACCTAATGTACCATACTCGTACGTACAATACGTACGTTACAAGATCGTGTTCTTTTCTTTTTCCTCGCAAAAAACTTTAAAGTACGCATACAATACGTACTTTATGATGTATGGTACGTACTTTATGGCATATGGTATGCACTTTATGGCGTACGGTCCTTTATGACGTATGGTACGTACTTTACGCATACGGTATGTACCGCACCTTCGAAATTTTTTTAGTTTCAACGTACACACGTCCGTTAAAAGTGCCCGAGGTATGGTACGAGGTACGGTACGTTGCATATGTACCATACACGTATGGTACGTTACGTACTTTACTACACTGGGGTGGTTGCCGCTTATACCAGGGGATGCTTAGATTGTTTAGCTTGTTTTTGTTGTTGAAGAAAAGAATCAAGAGTTAATGATTTGGATTAAGAGTGTTAAAGGAATCTAAGCGGGCTTGAATGTGATAATGTGGAGTTTAGGTGAGGCATATTGATCTCTTGATTGGATAGTAAGAGGATATAAATCAAAGACAACATAGAGAAGCTTATGAGGGCTTCTGGAGTGTGGCAATGACATGGAGTTGCTGCTAGTCAAAATGAAATGCTAAACTATAGAATCGATCTATTAGTAAGCAAAGCAAGCTAAATTCTTTAATTGCATATGAGTATGTGGTGAAATGTTCACTCCTTATAGAGGGAGTGATTATGGAGGAGCATGCTATGAAAGCCTGTTGTAGTTGCTATATGATTCTTCTACATTAAGTTGAACGTAAAATGTATACATATCATGATTGCTTGGGATGGCATCCTAAAATAAAGCGAGTCATAATGCGCGACATGACTTGTATTGCTGCTTTGTAGATTTCAAGACCGCATACGACACAGTCCCCCGAGACATGTTGTGGCAGAGGCTGCAGGAACTAGGGGTTCCGCAGGACTTGCAGAATGTTATTCA
>JAANSK020088019.1:0-16347 GCA_011763485.2 Isoetes engelmannii | reverse complement strand
CTCCCCCCCCCCCCCCCCCGCCCCCGGGCCTCGGCCAAGCACAAGAGGTGCAGAATTGAACTATGTACAACCATTAACCAACATCACATGGCAATTAATCATTGAAATACTTAACATACATCTAGACAAAGAAGGGTCAGTTTCTAGCTAACAATCCATCCATCAAACTCTCATACTGGTTTCTTGGCTCGATCCATTATTGCAGGGTGTCTCGACCTTTCTGAGTTGCTAGAGGCTGCTGCTTCTGCTTGCTATCCTCCAGGGTGTCAGAGAGTGGCAATAATTCACCAAATGACGATCTTTTAGCACTATTGTTAAAAAAAAAATGGCTAAAGTTTATAGAGGACCAGAAAAAAAAATCACCAAAAAAAAGGAAAAAAAGTTTTTTAGGGTCGATGATTAGCCTTTCGAATTTGTGACAGTCAGCAGGTAGTGGAGCGGATTTGCCTTCAATGAGGACGGATGTACGCGCCTATAGAATACGAAATAGTCACTCAAGAAAGAAAAAATAAGGTGCACCACCCCTAATGCCATAGTGAGGATAACACATCATGCACATAGATATTATAGGGTTAAGCATTACTAGAAATTACGGTAATATTTTAGAAATGGGTAAAATGATAGACGTAGGGTTAAGGACATTAGGCATTACTAGGAAACTAATAAAGCGCACTTAAAATATGAAGATAAAAAGTTGTACTTTAACTACCACCAAAAAGATCACCAACACAAAAATATAGAGAGCATATAAATTTTGAACTTTAGCCAAGTTGGGAGATCATCCAAGGGCTATATTTCATCAAAATTCCCAAACATAAATATTTAACTCTTGTATTTTCCATTGTTAGCCAACCCTTAATTTCATCATAAAACTTTTAAGGGCCTTAAAATTTACCCTGATATTCTCAAATCGATTTAGGGACTAGGCTATTCTCGGTTGGACCATCCCATAATGCAAGATTCCACTTGGGCCATTGCATTGGGCCGAATGGCAACTCCATAATGGATTAATTAATTAACTTAGCTACTTAAACATAATTAATCAGAAATTCTAATTAATCAAACCCTTGAATCCTTATCACATAAATAATAGATGAAATAAAAAGAATATAACTATCACTTATTTAAGGTGACGTGTCACTCAATCATGCATACTATGGGTGAAAGCATGGAGCTGGGGGGCATTTTCGCACCAGGCA
This sequence comes from Isoetes engelmannii, assembly GCA_011763485.2. Taxonomy (NCBI): domain Eukaryota; kingdom Viridiplantae; phylum Streptophyta; class Lycopodiopsida; order Isoetales; family Isoetaceae; genus Isoetes; species Isoetes engelmannii. The sequence continues at coordinate 15,148 of JAANSK020088019.1, read as the reverse complement.
AGTGCCCAAAAAGCACCCAATACTAGAAAACTTTCTTATTTTTATCTTTTTTTCTATAACTCCCTTTAGGGCTTAAACTTTTTATTCCAAAGCGTAATATAATGCATTTCAAGGAAAAATATCAAAAATAAAATAAAAATATTAATATTTTTAAAAATTACGAAAAAAATGTCTCTAGAGACCACCCACTAAGCACTATGTGTCACTGACACAAAAAGTGTCCCCCACCTCAATGTGCTGGAATATCACATTCTCTTTTGTTTGAACTAATCTTATCCTCAACATTAGTGTTATAAAAGCAATTTTTATTCAAATAGAAGAATATATATTGTACTCGCCGCTCCGTCACACATCGTGCTGCCAACACTTTTTGCCACGAAAATTGTGGCTGGGATTTTACCTATCACATAAAGGAGGCAAACGTCAACCTTCTCAAAAAAAAATCTATTCATTCTTAGCTTGAACAACCCTTTGCTAATCCGTTTCCGGCCATGCTCAGCAGCCAAACTCTGAGCTAGGCAAGGGACATACCCACAGCCAAGGAAGTAGGGCAGTGCCATAGCATTGGTGGTGGATTGTTCATTCAAGGCTCGAACAACCCGTGGTGGATTGTTCATTCAGGGCTCGAACAACCCTTGGTGGATTGTTCATTCAGGGCTTGAACAACCCTTTGCTAATATGTTTCCAGCTAGGCCTAACGGCCAAACTCTGAAATGGCAATGGCCAAGGCCACAACCAAGAAAGTAAGGCAATGCCATAGCTTCGGTGGCAGACGCAAAAGGAAAGAAGAAAAATGGGAAAAACAAATGATGCAATTTATAAAAATGCTCCTATATTTTATCTAAATTATGAAAATAAAAATGCCCCTATATTTTATCTAAATTATGAAAATACCCTTGTATTTTCATAAATTACAGAAATGCCCCTACGTTGAGCTCCTATGCCCAGAAATACACCGCAGAGCCACGAATCTGCGAAGCATTGCAGAAGTTGTGACTTGAACTTGATTTGCTTGTATGGATTGACAATCTCTGCTCTAACTCTGCTCAAAGGCCTTTCAAGGCTGCTTATTCCGGCCTTGGACTTTCCATATCCGTTAAGCAACAAAAGTTGCTGGAAAAATCCATTGTGCCTAAGAAAGATCTCATTTCTTAGTGTTCATCAAGCAACTGAATTCCTTCTGCAGGTTTTCTTTTTGAAGCTACGGTAGACCCATCATGCAATGCATCACTGGTAAACTGTGTAGCATTCAAGTCATACACGCATAGATTTAAGCAAAAGCTCCAATTTAGCCAACATGTTTGCAGTTTCAGTTGCTCACCGATGCAAAGCATGAGATCTGAAAGAATAACATTTACTCAAATGATAGAACACCGTCACTGCCCCTGAATCTGATACAAAAATTCGTTGTCCTCTATTTTGAACCGGTGCCCAAAAATTCAAAGGCATTTGACAATTTTTTAAAATATGAGGACATTTTCACACATATGCATTTAGATGGGCATTTTTACAATTTTTTCAAAAAAATATCTATGCCACGGGTCAAAATATCACAACCGCATCATGTAAAGCAAAATCTCAACCGTCAAAACTTTTCGTCCACGAAAAGCGCTAGTGGTGCATAGCTCGCTAGCATCGCTCGCGGCTCCGCTGCTCACCGCACCGCCAACACTTTTCGGGACGAAGAGTTGCCAGTTGGGATTTTACCTATTCGTTACTGAAAATGACTTGAATATTATTGCGAGGTCAAGGCTAATATAGTCAAAGTTAACGTCCCCCATTTGAGCATTGGGTACTGTTTGGGACATCGGAAGGTAAAAATTCGTACAATAAATCATTTAAAGAACCTTGTGCGAGAATAGGTCACCTTTTCTCTTGTATGCTCTTCTATTATGAGAAGCAAATCAATTCACTTTTCTAAACTCTAATTATGTATGCTCTCCTATTGTGAGAGGCAAATCATAGTGAGATTAATAATCCCAGAAAGAGACATTACTGCTGGGACATTATACACCGATGCACATCAAATTGCAAGGATCACCATGATGATACTCCTCGATGCATTGGCCCATCAATTTCCTTATGAATCAAGAACCACCCTAAATGTTCTTATCTCCATGGGTTCAATTTGCACAACAAACTCATCATCGTTGTCGACTACAGCACCACGTTTATGGGGCATGAACTCCTTGCTGTCAGATTTGACTTGCCAGTTCAATCTCTTCATCCTTTTTCGCTCTTGATTGCCAGAAAGGCTCAGCTCAGTAACAGCTTCAACCTATTCACATAGGGTTATAACTTTAACTGGTATGAAAATTTGAAATTTGATTACCCTCAGGTTTATTATTAGGTGATATAAGGCTGTTGATTATCATCATCTCAAAGTACTAATGGCTCTCTTTAATCTCTAATGATTGTGCAGCTCAGAATTCCAAACTGTTTATTATTGCCCCTAAATTTCCTAGTCTGAAACCCCATATTTAGTTCTGCTGCACCAGAGGACATGGAGCTTCTTGTGTTCTTTGCAAGTTCATATAAAATTTGTTTATAATAAGAAACGGGGTTACCTCTTTGTGAGCAAAAATGTTCCTTATGTCAACTTCAGCAGCAGTGGACAATGTAGCATCCTCCCCATCCTAACCACCAGCAAAATTAGACTTGCCTCACATGATGCACTAATTAGAAATGAATAACAAACAATAAAACTACCTCATAGATATGTGCTAGACGCAGCAAGATGGATTCGTCTTCAAGCTCCTATCGAGGAGGTATATGTTGTCAGCAGAATGCACACCATATAATTAAAACTTACCAACCTGGAGCGTAATCAGAGCAACGTTGGGTGGAAGTTCATATCCAGCTGCCATAAAAGAAGCTTCAAATGTGCGCAGTTCTAAGTGATCCATATTTGAACTCTGTCAATACAACCATTAATCTATTATCGCACCATCCCAGAAACCAACTTGAATTAAAGCATGGGAAAATACAAACTGGCAAAACGGCAAAACCAAGTTCTAGAGGCGAGAATAGCCTTTGGCCTTTGGTCCGACGCCATTTTGCTCCTGAACCTAATGAATTGAGGTTTACAAACAAGCTACCTCGGACCTGCATTAGGATAGAACAGTGTACTTATTATGCACCAGACTGTCAGCATCGACAGAAACATGGGATTGCAAGACTGCTTACCGTAAGTCCTTCACAAAATTTCTGCTCGTCATAAACTGTTTCATTTAAAGCTTCAGCCACTCCTTTATTATCATCATATAATAAGCGCCTGGAACGTTGATTAAGGACTAGAAGCATCAATATCACATAAATGATATCTTCAATAAATGACCAGATCGAGGAAGTTAATTTAGGTTATTAACTAGCTGCAAGTGTATCCCATCACCATGCAGAATAAATGCACTTCAAGCAGCAAAGTATTTAACCATTTCCTCAACAATGCAACTACCTATGTAGCATAAGCTCCACTTGACCGTCAGAAATACTTGATCCACCAAGGGCACGATCAACCAAAACCGAAAATTCTGTTTCACTATCCTCGATGTATAATCCCAAGTTAATCTGGAAGGCACGCAAAGGAATTTTCAAATTGCATACATTAAAAAAGACATCCTACATTGTTTTTAGACCATCCAACCAATATCCATGCCCTTGGAAAGCAACCATGCATTTACTCCATTGCAGGGCTCAATGTTCTTATAAGCATTACCCCCTTCCGGTCATGAATTGTGCGATTTTACAACCATCAAATCTATCCTACCTGGGTGATCAAATAATAAGCAACAACACAATAATAATCCTACCAATAACAGTAATAATACAATGTGAACAAGTAGAGAATTAAGATCACTTCAGCTACTACTCATAATCACTGGACAGTTGAATACGCATGCTCATCTATAGGATGCACATAACTTGTGCAATGACAAAAACATAAAACACTCATCAGTCAGGATGCTATAAAGAGCCAAGAAGGAGAAATGTGAGACCGGATAGTAGTTTCCAGCTATAGGTTCTGTGACATTCAATGTCCAGTCCGACCTGTAATTCCTGACCTGCAAATAAAACGGTCATTTAGGTTCTGAAACAGAAATTAGTAAGGCTTGAAGCATTTACTCTTTTCAAGAAATCGCGCCCATTAGAATCGGTATAAAATTCTCCATTGGACGACAGGTTGGTGTCAAGTCTCAGGACCACTTCTTTTCCATTGCTGTCATCCACTGGAATAGGTCCTACCTGCATTGGACTATAATATCTCAAAAACCAGCATTAAATCTTTCCTTATAAATGCAGAATGTTAGGTGATGTTTCAGGTATATTTCAACGAAGTCATCAAACTATTCAACAAAGTTACTAAACAATTAAACTATCCAAACAAAGTCATTAAACAAGACAAGGAGGCAGATTCGACAGAAGAACCATGGTTGGCCGTTTATTCTAATTCATCAACTTCATCCTGGTAATCTAAAGCACCTATCTCCTGTCTTTTATTCTTCGTGCATTCCACCTCAATGATAAATGGGAGAAGGCATGACATATAATTACTATCAATCCTAACTGACACTGGCAGGGAAAGAAACATTAACCAATCTCATTGGATGTAAAAAGAAAATGCAGTATAAATACCGTGTATTCTATTTCAATATCTTCAACATCCTTCCGTATCCTGATGACCTGATTGCAATGTAAAATGTGAGATATGCTAGACAAGAAACAAACTTGAATGGATTCCTTAAAACTGGTGATGCATGACTTTTATCTAAATTTGACCACATATTGCTTAACAAGTATAGGAAGGAGTCCGGTTCTAGTTTGAGCTGGTCATCTCACATCAACCAATGAGCATCGATCTGCCAACCATTTCCAAAATGATGACAGCTTGACATGGTTATGCCAGATAAAGATACTACGGATTTACAAACACATTCATGGCATTGGCATAGATCCATTAAGGAGCAAATATAACTGTGTTGGCATTCAAGGATTATACCCTTAAATACAATGTGTAGCCCCCATACCTGAGAGACCCAAGGAGAGAGCTCCTGAAGAATTTCTTGCTGCAGAGGTCCATCAAACACAGTGATTTGTGCCTAAACAGAGTTAACAAACCCCAAAGTCCATGTGATAGTATTAATACATATTAGCCTTATATAGTAGTATTCGCAAACGACCATTGTCACCTGTTCATTAGGTGCAGGAATAGGGAAACAGGTGCTTGTGTTTGGACGAAAAACATAAGCTCCAGATGGCTGTAAGAGCATCATGAAAACGAAATGTTAAAATCACCACAACATTTTGAAAAGACATGCATCAAGAATTACCAATTCATTAGACAGGAGACACCACAAACGACAACATTATGTTGTGGCCTCAAGGCATAAATGCGAATTGAGAGAAGTTGCAGCAAGCATCTGCTTACTGAATGAGAACGAAACTCGAAGCAAGGCTACCAACATGTATTAAGATTACAATGGCATGCAACTTTAAAATACAAGAGTTTCCGCATAAGTTGGCCAGTCCGAATTGCTCGTCTACTATTACATGTGGTGCGCTATGCATGGAGTGATCCAATTACCAGCGTTTCTCTGGCTTCAGTTTTCTATACTGTCCCCTTGGCAAGTTTTTGCAATTAAAAAAATCTAACTTCCTATTATGAAAGGAAATCGAGCTGGGGATTTTCATGAATAAAAGGCACCTGAATGCTCTCCTCCGAATTACCATCACTAGCATTGTACCAGCAATAAGAACCAGTTATACCACTTGAAAGAATCTGCAGAACAAGAAGAGAAAGAGAACAATTTAACATGCTACACTTTCTGAGACAGACAGAGACACAGAAACAGAAAAAGAAATCTTCCCAAGAGCAATTGAGGCTGGCCTGAAAATTTTACAGAGCCACAATTTGGATCACAAAAACATTTGGATGTCAGCTTAATAGGATGTACTTAGGCAGAACCAAAGGTAGTCCAAGCCAAATACATTCTTTCTGTAGTTATAGAATTTTTCACCTAATTTACCTGTTTCACTGTGGTCCCTCCCGATCCTCGGTCGAATTTCAGCTCAATGTCGTGAAGGGATTTATATCTTTTGACAATGGACTTCTCTGATTGATCTGCAACGGGAACGGACTAATTAAACTGAAAATTAGTCACATAATAAGAGAGAAATCACTTCAAAACTTACTAGTCCCATTTGATGCTGTGGCCTTAACAAAATATGAGCTGAAACCAAAAGCAGGGACTGATACTTTGAAAAGAAGAGTAAATTTGGAGTTGCTGGGGCTAGTGCCAGTGTACAGCTTCACATATGTGTTCCGTAGTTTCCTTGTTATGTGGCTTATGGGCATGATCTGTGATGGTATAGACTGCCCTTTGGAATCTGACACTTCAATATTATCATTACTAACCTAGTTGTAGTTATACAAGATGTCAGGCAACGACCATAGCATGCACCATGCGATTAGTGAAAAGCATAATGGACCAAATACGGACCGGAATTTGAATAAATTCTTCCCGTGTCCACCCTAGAGGATTATATGCAACCACCACCTAATACACAAAGCACTCATTGGAAGAGATATTAAACCAAATTCTGGACAAAAATCTGTCAGAAAATGGAGCGCACAAAGACATACCAAAGTTTCATCTCCCGAGAGCTTGGACTCTGATAGTGGGCAATAACTGACGTTTAACAACAGGCACTACAACCATGAGAAAGTAAAGTAAGGAGTCTTGGAAAATTAATCTATATACATAATTATGCATTCGAGGCAACTTATGTAAGTGAAGATTGATTTCCTATTCTCAAGAACATGCCATAATCTCAGCTTGTCATTGTTCCTAATCAATTTCTGAAGTATTACTATTTATTCTCTCTGCCATTGCATATCCCGGGCCAGGATAGTAACCCTCTTATAATGGCAGAAAACCGGCGTTTAAACAGGCAATCCACAAGACAATAAGCTCTATAGTATTGTGAGTGCACCCATGGCCCTTTGCATATTTACCTGATCAAAACTCAGATCACCTTTTGCTTGCCCAGACGTACCAATTTTCTTGCTGAATGGTGAATCTAATATGCCACTTAACAATTTGCTGAATGCCGCATTTATGACCTTAGAGGCCTGCAAAAACTCATAACTAATTTTAGAAGGATCGACTTGAAAGGCTCCTTACCAACATACTGGGTGAAAAATCTCAAATGTACCAGAATGACAAATCAGGCATGCAATTTGGGAGTAAACAGACTTCACAACAATACAATAAATATGAGCGGCAATACCTCTTGTGCAAAAGGATCCGTCTTATCAATTAACAGAATCTACAGCATCCTATTGCCACACACTTTTCTATCTTCACAGAAAAACGAAATTTTATGATCACTTTTGAACATATCTAACGTTTCCCATTCAGTACCCGAAGGTTCCTTATGTAACAGAGCGGACCATGTGTTTTCAACATTCATAAGGAATTTATTATCAACAATTTCCTGTAACTGATCCAAAAATTCAATGTACTGTTTCAGCAAATGCACTGCAGCAGATTTTTGTTCAGAAGCAGGACAGTAATATCTCCACGAAACAGGCAGAGATAACATCTTTTGCTGCTGATTAAAAATCAACTAGTTACTACAATAAGGGTCATCTCGTAATTGGAACTGCATCAAATTAATGGGTAATCCTCTTCTCCACATACCATTGCTAGCATAAAACATCATGGTGGGTAATCCTCCATCGCACAATTACTAAAATAGCCTCAACTAACACCAGAAATTGAAGAATGAGGTCAAGAACATAATTGGAAAAGCAAAGTTACCTCAACTTGCCCGTATGCAACGCGGTATGCATAATCATTTGCCACATGCTGTTTCTCAGTACCACTCACTCCATCATGATGCTGCAAAATTGCAACTGCCTCCTCCAATGAATCTGTATTATGCCCATGCGCTTGTCTGCCAACTATAAACTCAAGCTGCCTTGCTGCCTGCAGAAGTATTTATGGCATATCTATAAGCCATATACTCATGTCTTATTCTAGTTAGTGAACATTCTCGTGAGTTAGCTAGAGTCATCAGGCCGCCTGTCTTGCATTTTGTATCAAAGCCAGGTACAAAAACTAGGTGCAAAATGCAGTGAACTAGTCTAAGGTACAGAATTGTAGGAACAACCTCTCAAGGCAGAAGCTAAAATTCTGAAACTCCATTCAATTTTAAAGAAACGAGATTCAGCACTTACAGCAGCTAATCGCCGTATTGATTTTTTGTTACACGTTTGTCAAGGTACAGAACAGTCTCTTGAAAAAGTTACGTGGCAGTTACACCATTCCCTGGATACATCTATAGTGCTGGAAAAAAGACTTGAAGGTAGCAAATGCAAAAGGTACAGCAGTAGCAAAGCTATCTTCTTCATTGGTAAAGGAGAGTTGGTTGATACTCATTCTTGAGGATAAGTTGACGCTTATGAGCTGAAAATACATAATTTAGAAACAGACCTTCCCTATATCCAAAGCTAAAGCTGCTGCTGAACAGACAGCTAATTTGAAGATTGAACTTCAACACGCTAAACAACAAGTCACTCAGATCAAAGAGAAAAATCCTCTGTCCACAAACAAGGCTCAGGATTTCAAATCCAAGTAAATTGAGTGTCAACATGAAAAACTGGAATTTCCAGAAAGGAAGTTCAATGGTTCTTAGATCCTCAAAACAATGCAAAGAGAAATGCAGAACTTACTTCTTTATACTCTAGAGCAGGTGTTCAGCAGGAACTTAATTTGGAGGCTAGTTATCAATGTCTGCACCTATCAAATCAGAGGCTTATGCCAGATTTTTTGTTGTCAACAAAACAGACTGGTACACGGAAACAAAGATATGGTTCATCTCTCATGTTTTTTGGCAGCTATGGCTTCTCCATAGAACAGTTTTCTCTATATGCTGAAATCGGAGTTGTTTCAGCAGTGTTGGTCATCGGGGGGGAGGCGTTAGCAGTTAGGTTGTTCTAGTGATGACGTCACACGCATTGTGGATGACATGGCATTCTCTATATTAGCCATAGTGACATCTTACTCTAGTTAGTGGTCTTGCATTTTGTATCTATCCCTTCACATCCATGTACGATCCAAAATGTCAACACTATATAATACCATTCCCCCACTTACAAGCAAGTACGCAGACATCCTTCGCACATAACCTTTTAGTGCAGTCCGACTACTAAAATAGCCAGTCCAATAGACATGTGCAGCATCTGCATACCTAAATAAAAACCAGATTATATACATGACAATAATTTGGTCAAAAGGCATAGACGTTGAACTCACGGGAAAAAATCGCCAACTTTGAGAGGCCAACTCAAATTTGCTGCATGTTTAGCATCAACATACACTGATGGAGTTGAATAAAACACATTCACTCGCCCATCCTGGAAAAAAAAGAAATGCCACTGGTAATTTTACTACCTATTACAGCAATGGACTTGTTTACTCATTAACCAAGGTAGACAAATAAAGAACACTTGCTGATAGCAGGGAGAACTCTGTAAATGCCTAAAGCCTCTAGTTTAACTAATTTAGGTTGTTTCTTTGAGCAGATATTTGTCGTCCATTTTACATGCTTCCAGAGATAAACAAAACAGATGGTGAAAAGAATATGGAAGTGGATAGAATATATGAAATCATAGGTTAAATCTGTACAGATGACTGAGATGGGTTGTTCCAAAAAATTCATTAATGTGGAAACAAAAGTAAAGCTTACCAGCAATTTTAACAGTAAACTTAGAAAGGAACCTCAAGAAAGCACAGGCAATAATAAAACCATTAAAAAGGTTAAAAACTCACGAAGCTGAGGACCGATATACTAGAAGTTAATTCATATTAGAAATTTCAAAAAAATATACATATTTGAGAAATGCATCAATTCAGGAATTTAGAAATAGAACATCATGTACACTAATCAGAACAAAATGAGTCATGCATACTGTAGCGTATTACCTTGTTTACATAATGAACTAATTTATCCATCTGCTTGAACCACGTATTAGCGTTTTCATAGGCGAAGTCTTCTCCCATTGTCCACATAATGTGATTTGTTTGAAATTGCTTGCTCTAAAGAAAAAAATGCCAATAAGTTCGAAAGAAGTGAAGATCTAACATTGTTCATGCAAGAACATGATCGGGAGGAGACCAGCAATACCTGTTTAGTGGCATATTCCACAAATGCATTTACGCGATTCTCAACATTATAGTCATACAATAGGGGGTCGTCCTGGAAATAAAATACAAAGACAATACATTCAGCATCAACTTGTCACCATCTACCATCAAGTAATTAATCTAGAATCAAATATTTTCTTGTACTTCTCGTTAACACACATAAGAATACCCATCAGACGTCACTACCATTCATTACCATGGTCCTTCACAACTGACTGGGGACAAGCTTGACATAAAAACATCTACATAATAATGCTTCAGTAGTCATGCCAGACAGGCGGCTCAATAACTGATATTAGCAGATTAAAGTTAGTTTAACTTGACTGCCACGCTTGACAGAAAAAATTGACTGACAAGCTTGACATAAAAACATCCTCCTAGTGCAGTTTCCATAAAAACATCCCCCATATAATGCTTAAGTTTCCATGCTAGACACGCACTTTATAGCTGAAAAATTGCAACAAGTTAGTTTCATCTGACCTGTATTGGTGGGCCATCCGACTTTATCTCAAACTTGAAACCTTCAGGGGCATCGTAATGATGATCAAGAACGCCACCAAATAACTGCAATCATAAGTAAAAAGTCATCAGAATGATGCTCGCAACATGCATTCGCACCCCACACCACAAACATTTGGGGAAAAAAGATGAGAGAAACTTGGCGTTTTAGTTGTTATCCAGGATTTCTAGAGGCATGGGAACCAATGCATCAATAAAGTTCTGTCGTTGGAAATATGAACCAATGAAAGCAGTAATAGGCAGGGCATAGCATTTCTTTTCCAAGTCAGCCTCACAAATATTCTATCCATATCAAAGTCTTCTTAACCCTTAGTTATAAATTCAGAAGGTCAAGTTCCCCTGATTCTATGATATTTCTGCTGTATAATGAAAAGAGAATCCCCCTTTCGTACAAATATACTGTGCAACTGCTGCATCTTCAGGATAAATGTAGATACAAGTTAATTTTGGCCACTGAGAGAGCGAGGGATGGGGGCTTTCCCAACCCATAGAGGTGAACACCTTGAATAACATGGTGCTTCCAGGCCCACTGTACTACACATTGCCACTGAACCTTCTCTAAAAATGAATGAGTAGGTTCTTCAATAACGAACTAATAACGGCTTGACACATGCTGGAAACCGAACTCTAGTTAATTACTTTACCTGGGAAGATACCCCAAAGCTTTTGGAGCCCCGCCAAATAAATTCCATAGCAACATCTTTCCTCCTCTTTGCAATATCTTGATAGTCTGCTCTTGCAAAGAAAACTGCATCAAAACCAACCTGCAAAGTCAAACATGAAAAATTTATGTCTCTTGTATCATATTAGTAGATTATATTGTTATTGTTACAGCCATTTCGGTCCAAGATAGGGCATATATTCATACCCTACTGAACATTTCTTCCAACTACCCCATAAGATGCCCATCTGTCATATGACTTGGACAATACCTTAACCAAGCTCCAAGTTCTTGTTTAAAGTCGATCCTAGTTTTGCACAATCAAGCAAAGCCTAGACATTCTAGACTTTAGTTTCAACAGAATCACACGGACGAAAATATTTCAATTATCTAGGCGCCAGCCCCACATCTCTAAAGGCACTGATATGAAGGATAATAATAGGATATTTGCACTGAAGTTAGAATATGAAAATAGTTATTTGCGATAACAGATCTTCACTTCCCACTCAACTGCCTAATGTTATCTGGACTGCTATGTTAATGCAAAAGCTTGAATGAACAACAGCTAACCTCCGCGCCAAGAAGATATGCTTGCACAGCCGAATGACCAAAGGGGTCAATTTGCCAACCAATGCGTGGTGCTATGTCAAACTGCTCTTTAATGAAACGATGACCAAGTGTTGTTTGATCTATCATGTCAATATAGTGAGTGCTTGCTTCATCATGCATGCACCATCCACCATTTCTGAAATCCACAGAGAAAAAAGCAATAAATGTACCAGAATCAAGAAGTCAACTACTTAACATAAACTCAAAATAAACAAAAGTATTCAAAGAAGTATGACAGCCAGATATTAAAATGAGCCCAATATCTTATTCATGATATAGGATGGTTTGACTTTAGGCCTGCAAAATTATTCAGGCCCAGGGCATATTAATCAGTTACAAAGGATATCTTTTATCCTGTACGGAGTATCCAAAAGAAGAAAGCCATACCCCCGGGATACATTCTTCGGTTACAAGTTGAATATCAAATCACATATGGAGTACATCCTATGATAACATGAAGTTTCTAGATGTTTCTGATGTCATGCTAACTACTGCCATACTCTAAAGCCAATAATGCAGGAAGCCCTCACACATTCTGGTATATGTTCAACTAGGCCAATTTTAACAGAGCTTGAGAGAGAAGTATTTCTGCTTTCGTACATAAATTCAAGCTGGCCAGATTTGACAAGTTTGCGAACCACGTTCTTCTTTGATTTGCTCTGTTGCCTCCACCATCTTTGGAAAAATGCCTGCAAACACAACACCAATCATGTATGCCTGTACAGCAGGGTTCCTAGACCATCCCATATAAACGACAAAATTGAGTTCTCAAACATAGGGGCAAAACTATATCGGGCCCTAATCCAAACTCGCTCTAAGGAACTGCATTTTAATACTTTCTATGGCTTCTTTCTTCTATGCTATAATGCCCTCCACCTGTCGCAATGAGTCAACGTTGGCTTTGTTTTTTGCTGGTCATGCTTTCGGCAAATGCACTAGCCACAAAACGGATAAAGAGTATCTGATTTGCTACCTACTGCTATTGTCACAACAATAAGCGAACATGGGCCCTAGATAATGACAGACAAATGCAAAAAGAGGCTGGAAATCATAGTGCAATTTCGTATTTTCCTATGAAAAGTTAGTTCCTAGGGAATGATAGACAAAATGCTAAAAGAGGTGGACAGCATACCGTTTCAACATAAATAAATTTTCGGTTTGAATCCTCTTGCAACGCAAGAACAACTGAATCCAAAATATATTGAACTGCCGCCACCTATTCAGTTAACAAAAATAAAATGTGCACTTAATGGAGATACGCATATTCACTGATATCATTAAATATTAACTTCATTATGTAGATTAGAGAACCCCAGATATTGATAGCGGGAACAATTATTTTAGCTTGCATATCCCATCATCTTTTTGTTACAATAAGAGAACATCAAATTGCCCAATTTGATCAATGCATCGTTTTCCAAGCATGCAATGCATGAGAAGCCAGTGAGATATGTCAGCAGGCCCCCAGTTTGACTGCCCATTAGACCTCACAAACTTTCTAAGGTCATAGAAATTAGCTCAAATGCAAAGAACAAAACAGAGATACCCTCTGAAACATGACTCCACAGCTTGATCTGAAGAATGTCATAATGCAATCTGAGAGCACTTATGAGCAAATAAGAGTAACTCATATTATCTATTAATATGGTTCCTGTCACTAATTTGGATTCAACTTCAAACAAGATCTTTCACAATAAACCATAAATTCCCATGAACAATTTCTACAAGTTAAATTCTGGCTAGAGACCTGGGCAGGAAGTTCGTGTAATGTCAAACAAACATGTGATCTAAAGGCCAATATATAACAGTGTGGCATTCCCAAAATTGACAATGACATGAGATATGCCTACCGCAGAGCAATAGTTACAAAACTGACATGATAATTACTACAAAATGATCTAAGGGGTCTAACATAGGAGTTTAAACTGCAATATCGTGATCTAAATGTTGTTGAAGCTTATTCCTACCAAAATCTCCACCTATAAATCCCAGTTGGTAAAATGCTTTCAACCATCACTGTAAGTACTGCAAGGAATAAAAACCACACTCCGTATGTGGCTCGATCACAATCATTGTGCAATATATTTTTATCGTACTCCCAACACAATGCTACTTTACTACTCGCAATGCGGTCCTTTTTTTATCTGGAGAATTTAGTAAAAGGATGCATAAATAGTGGGAACATACAAGTATTAAGATGTGGCAAACCAGTTTGTACACAAAGCTACTTAATATTGAGATAGTTCTCTACAGAATGCTACTCAATATGGATGAGGATCTTCCTCTGTTGATCTGGGCAAAGTAGTAAAAGGATGCATAAATGGTGAAAATAAGAATACCAGCATTAAGATGTGGTAAAATAGCTGCGACTAGATAAGAGAAATACCTGGATCGAATTGTTGGAACCAACATAATACTGATCCACAGTCTTAAGCCACCCAACATCATCATGGGTATGTGCAACCAGGTGAACATTAAGCTTACCCTCCACAGGTCCTGCATTTGTGTTGTATGAAAACTCCCGATCATCTTCTTTTTTGCTTAAAAAATGCTTGGGCACTTCATGGTGTGACAAAACAGACCAGGCTACTTGCATTACAAGAAAAAGGCCCAGAAACAGGGGCAAAAGTACTCGGAGTAGAGACCCCCATAATCTTGGTTTCGCCTGAGACGACGGAATTGGAGAATAGGAATCCATGCTGGCCCTTAGCAGAAAAGAAAGGGTCTAGCATAACAGGGATAAGTATGAACTTGGGTGGCTTTGCATGGGCCCACAGTGTACATGCATGATCTGGATGCTAACAATATCTTCATTACGTGGTGAATTTTGCCACAGAACCAACAAGAGCCCCCAGTTAAGAATCTGCTAATTGTGTATCGAAATTGCGCCGAGATCGATTTGAAGACTTTGGATGTTTTGTTTTGAACACCTTGATGTCTTTGTTTTGGACTGTTACGGGAGAAGTTGATTATTTATTTTTTTTAGCTTAAAAAAACTAGCAAAAAGGCACGCCAGGGGTTGTGGCTGGGTTATGCAATGTAAAGAAGGCCCTTAAAAAAATTATAATTG
This sequence comes from Isoetes engelmannii, assembly GCA_011763485.2. Classification (NCBI taxonomy): domain Eukaryota; kingdom Viridiplantae; phylum Streptophyta; class Lycopodiopsida; order Isoetales; family Isoetaceae; genus Isoetes; species Isoetes engelmannii. The sequence continues at coordinate 81 of JAANSK020088019.1, read as the reverse complement.
ATTGACAAACAAAAAAACTTTGGTAAGGCCGATCGGGCATTTAACTTGGTAAATGGTCATTTGTTTGGCATGCAATGGTCG
>JAANSK020087908.1:0-16348 GCA_011763485.2 Isoetes engelmannii | reverse complement strand
GGGCAAGACACCAGCCTTAAGGAACAGAAATATACCTGAAGCTGAAGATCCAACCCTGCTATCTTGGGAGCTGGCAACAGAACCTAAACCTGCAAGAAAGGCCGCAAAAAAGCGAGTGGGGTTTGCCGGCAAGCCTGTTAAAGATTAAAGATGGGTTTTCATCACGCTGCCTACTACTGAGAAAAAAAAAATGAACAATGGAACTCCAGAGTAGAAGATCTGACGACGCACCATAGGTTTTGGCCTGCGACGTTCTCCAACAGGCACGAGACTACTATTTTTCTCCGCCGTTTATTGGCCTAGATTAAGATCCGATGGAATAAGAAAAGCCCACGTCACATTTTAGGACACATGGATAGGCTAGGCTTTCAGATAACTTAAGACCCCTGGTTGGGCTGTTGCGCTAAAAAAAAAAAAAAAAAAAAGGGATGCAAAATCTTAGCCAAAACATAGGTTAAAAACCCGATTAAAAAAAATACCAAGTGGAATAAGTTCAAAATAGTGAAATCGTGGTTTACTGTGAAATTCATGACTCCACTCATACTTTAATCATCAGAGGCACGCGAATTGGGAATCTTTATCGTCTCTGTGTCACAAATCCCACTGATCATGCTTGCCTTGCTCATACTCTTGCTCCATCTCCAAATATTTGGCATCTGCGCCTTGGTCATGCAGCACATTATCGCCTCCAAATTCTTGCTTTCAAAGGCCTTTTCCCATCAGTTCCATCTTCCAAATCCCCTTGCACCACTTGCCTTCAGGCCAAGAGCGCTCGAGCCCAATTTCCTCCCTCTTCTCACCGTGCCATCAGACTTTTTGAATTAGTGCATAGTGACTTGCGTGGACCTTTTTATGTGCCTACTTTGAATGGATCCAAATACATGCTGATATTTTTGGATGACCACAGTTGTAAACTTTTTCTTTACTTACTGCGCTATAAAAGTGACACTTTTCATCACTTTCGTCAATTCCATACTTCTGCTGAGCGCATCACTGGCCAGCCACTTCCCACTCTTTGTACAGATGGGGGTGGAGAATACATCTCCAAGGTATTCCATGAATAGTGTTCCACTCATGGTATTACTCATGTATTTACTGTTACAGCTACTCCAGAACAGAATGGGCGTGCAGAAAGAGCCAATCGAACTATTTTGGATATTGTTAGAAGTCTTCTGTTTACCATGAATGTGCCCTTACCATTCTGGAGTGAAGCTGCAGCCACTGCCATTTATCTTCTCAATCATCTACCCCACCGTAGTCTTCAACATCAAGTTCCAGAAGAAATCTGGTCTGCCACACCCATCTCCCTTACACACCTTCGAGTCTTCGGCTGCCAAGCCTTTGTTCATCTTCCCCATCCAGCCTCTAAACGTGCTCCCAAAGCCATTCCATGCATGTTTCTCGGTTATTCCTTGACAAGCAAAGCCTACAGACTATGATTTTTCCAGGCATTATTAGCTGCCACGTCCAATTTCAAGAAAACACTCCATGCCATCCCACCCCTTTATCCCCTGATCTTACCTTACTTGAATACCCTGTTGATTCCCTTTCACCTTCGGTCCCGCTTGTGCCTTCCCACACTCCTCCTCCGGAGCCTTCCACTTCCCCCCTTCCTACCACTGCTCCTTCTCCCATTGCCTCCTCTCTTGCCAATTCTCGTCCTACTCGAACTTGCAAGCCTCCCGTATGGGCCTCTGATTATTCCTTCCTCTCTAAAACATAGCCTACTGAACCTCTTCATTATTCCCATAAGTCGCATTTGGTTAAGGTGGGACTCATCCAAGTCCCACTTTTTCCGTGCACTCGTTTAAAATGACCAAAAAGGATAGGCGAACAATGTCTCGACACCCCATTCCGAGTTTTTGGTCAAAAGTTCAGTAACATTAAATTTGGTGAAGTTTTAGTAAAGTGGCGTATAACATGTTTCCTAGAGACGTGAATGTTTAATCCATTGCATTAACTACGAAAAAGGAGCCAACAACGGTTAGGCATCGAAATATATATATTGACAAAACTTTTATTTACAATGATTGTTACAAAATCAAGGTAAACATTTATTAACCTAATGTTGTACTATTGATAATACATCACATGAGTGGACAACAAAATTTTGTTTGATTCAGATTGTACAAAATATCTCGTCAGCGAGAATACATGACTCCCATAACGGGGAGGCGGACTTTCTCGACTCGCGAGTCGAGAAAGTCTGCTTGCCCAAAGAAAGGGATGTTCAATTATATACATCACATAAAAATATTAACAACTCATGTACCAAGTATTACTCGGTCCATGGCTCTCACGACTTTGCTGTTATAATCATCCACCTTTCTCAGCTCTGGATATTCACTAAGTGCTTCCGCCACATTTATGGAATACCGACATACAGCCAGGCAAGGAACCAAACTTCGATTGAACCAATTATCTGTTTCATAGTCCAGCGGTGAATATGACTTGGCAACAAGAAGATTGTCGGAATTGTGATAAGACTTGTATGGACTGTCGTCAACGAGTATTGTGTTGTGCTTGTTGTACTCCTGGAACTCCTCATAGAAGGCAGACAACTTCTTCACTGTAATGTATTTTCCATCTGTCGCTTCATAGGCAAGTCCTTAACCTCTTCGGCCTCATCTTTGTGCCATATGAACTTATATTTATACGTTGAGATGCCCAGCCCGTTTAGGATTGGCATGACGTTAGACTTGGCCATGGAACTCCAAATGGCGACATCAAAACCACGATCCAAGCACCACTCGATTATTTCCTTGGCATATGGATGAAAGTAAACGATCTTCCGATGAGTCTTGAGGGGCTTCTGAGTGGTGTGGAGGTGTACAGGGTTATCACCCTCATTATACACTGCAGCTAGCACACCATTGATGTCGAAAATCACAAGCTTTGTTGTTGGCTGGGGATCCCAGTTGGTGCAAGGCTCTGACCACACATCAATTGCCGGGTCCAATGTTGGAATTTTGATTCCTTGCCTTTCCTTATTTTGGCTATCGTCTTAAGTCTCTTCACTCTGTCCCACCATCGGGTCCTTCTGCTTCTCGGACCCTCCCAACAAGCTGTCTGCAACTATGTCTGGGACTTTGGACTGCACCTCGTCATCATTCCCACCTCTATTATTGCGGTTTATATTTAACGAGCCATGGAAAGACGAGCTTTGATTGATTGATGCTACACGTAAACTCCTGCAAGAGAAAGAGAACCTTAATAAGCACAACCGAAAACCACTAGTTTACTGCAGTTAGCCAACTTCTCGACTCGCGAGTCGAGAAGTTCGAGAAGTTCAATAATACGTATCTGGCAACTATGTTCTTCAGCAAATTGTCTGCCGCTTGATCTCCCATTCCCCTAGAGTTTCCTTGGGAATCCTGGGAATGCACAGAAGGCTCTTTAATGTGGTCTTCTAATACTTGCTTTTCCTTCTGCTTGCTCGCATAATGATCAATCAGACTGTCAAAGTACAATGTTAACGGTGCCACAAGTTTTGAATCTCTCACTACTGAGATTGGTTTCATGCCCACCATTATCGCGCACTGTGCGAATAGACCATTCATGTACCACTCGCATAATATCTGGCCATCTTCAACCAAATTGTGGACGAAGTACTTTATGCACCTCGCTCGAATGGGTATCTTGTGCATTGGACCTGTGGTGCCATCTGTGGAAATCTTATTCCAAGTGGGCACTTCGTCTATAAATCTGCCTTTTTTCCAGTGGTCTAGATTATCGTTTGAGCACATGAACTTGTCAACATACATTCCTTCAGAGCTCCACCACTCGTCCCATGAAATAGCTGACAGTTTGCTTGTCAGGACCAGTATGATATTTGCAAAGCTTGGGGACTTTGGTAAGCCCACCTTGCATTCGCTCTCCATCTCGTATATGCACCACAAAATCTTTTTTGAGAGAGTGATATCTTCGGCCCAGTCACTGACTGCAGCCGTCTGCTTCCCAGGCATGCAGAAGATCAGAATTCCTGGATTGTCATGTCAATGCAAGTTCTGGACCACTGATCAAGATCTGCTTTATCATAGAACACGATTGGATCCTCAATCATGTTCATGACAAACAAAGAGACTGGAGCAGGAGCTATATGAAAAGCACCGAAACCTTTGCATCCGTGGGTGACCACGTATGGAGGTGTGCTAGACTCTGCATCGAACTGCATGTTGCTGAAGCCAAGCTTGCGCTTAAGTATTATTTGCGCCCGTTCCGGAAATGCCTCCGTCTTCACATTGCGCTTCAGTCTGCTCGTGACATATGGAGTGCAAATCTTGGTCAACTCCTTCATTTCCTCACACGTCAGCTTAAACTTATCCATCCAGTAGGAGAAATCCCTCCCTGCTTCTCCAGCAGCCAGACTGCAGAACCCAACAATTCCTTCTTGAAGTGCACGTTGCCTCTTCAATAGGTTAGCACTTCGCATCTTGAAGTTTTGAAGACCTGGCTTTCCTTAGTAAGATAGTGCCATCCAAAATTTTATCCTGTAGGTCTAGAGTTTATGGATCCGTAAGGCCCATTATCCTCTTCATGAAAACTTTGTCAAACAATTTTGGATCTGGTTTCGTTGGCAGCTCTCCATTGCTATCCTTTAGATTTCCCTTTTGCCACTCTTTCCATATCTGATTCCATTTCTGCCAAACCTCTTCGTTGCAGAGTATGAGGTCGCATTGATCTGATAATGATTCTTTACCTTTCCTTGATTTCCACTTATTTTTTCCTTCTTCCTCCTCAGCAACCTCATCCTGATTCTGCTCTAGCAACACGAAACGGCACAGCCGCTCGAACTCCTTCCACTTCTCTGAAGGCGCTCTGTTTCCTCTGGGGAGTGGAGGTTGGCCTAGTGCGTTCCACTGCTGCTGTGCATGTATGATTTGGTCTGGATAAGGGCTGCACACGAGAAAACAACATCAGCGCGTGAGGAAATGCGATGCTAAACACCAATAAGTTCAAAGACCATTGGGTGTTTTTCGACTCGCGAGTCGAGAATCAGTACTATAGTTGTGCAGCTCTAGTTTTCTCGACTCACGAGTCGAGAAAGACCCAGGCTCGAACTATTTGACCTTTCTCGACTCGGGAGTCGAGAAACCTATGCAGGACGTAACTACTCGAATTTCTCGACTCGTGAGTCGAGAAATTCAACTGTGAAGAATACGTAACAAAGAATAAAGTACTTGACATAGCTGGCAACGTCAATGCAAAATTGGAGACATCTAGATCCTTAGTGAGAAAATACCTGCCTTTGGTGACATCTTCAACGATGAGCTTAATGTGTGTATTGTCAAGCGCAGATACATACAACACAACCCCGCCCTTGTTGTAACCATCTACATTGCTCTGCTTGCTCTTCCAATAGAACATTAGATCCTTCTCCTTCCCCTTCGTCTGGACCTCCACATACCACCAGCAATCACCCGGATGGGTCAGAGGCTCCGTTTCTAACCCGGAAATTTGAAATGGAATATGTCCAGTGATCTTGAGCGTATCTGTATTGAAACCTGATAAAATTTTTATCAGATTTTTCGTCTAACCTGCAAATATATTTGCAATTGAATGGCTTACTTGGAGTGTTCTTCGACTTCTTCGAGGGAGGCGTCCGCTGATCACCGGCGCCCCTCTTCTTAGCATTTGCACTCGACATGCCGTATTGCTCCGTTTCTTCTCCTTTATGCAGTCGGGGCGATCTTCGAACGCTCTGGCGCCTGTGCGTCCTGCTTTCTTCTCCGCTGCAATGAAACAGTAAGAAGAGAATAAAGTTCTTGAAATTAAAGGATAATTTAAACACAGCAATCATCATGTCCAAAAAGTAATCGCTATAAAAGGCCCCTTCAAGCTTGACTGGCTCCGTGCCATGGAAGAAGAGATAGATAACTCTGCTCAAACTTGGACCCTTGTCCCTCGTCCTTCAAACAGACATGTCGTCTCTTCAAATGGGTTTATAAACTCAAGTATAACCCTGATGACTCCATTGCCCACTTCAAAGCACGTCTCGTGGCCAGAGGCTTCAATCAAATTGAAGGAATCAATTTTGAAGAAACATATGCCCCTGTTGCTCGCATGGTTTCTATTCGCACCATTCTGGCCCATGCTACTCAACACCACTATTGTATACACCAGATGGATGTCCACAATGCCTTCCTCAACGATGATCTTCATGAAGAAGTCTACTTAGAGCAGCCACAAGGATTTCAGTCCTCTGATCCCTCTCAAGTTTGCAGGTTACACAAAGCCATGTATGGCCTTCGGCAGGCATCACGATCTTGATATACCTGCTTGGATCAGACGTTGCTCCAATTTGGATTCCTTCGTAGTCATGCAGATCCCAGCGTCTACTATCGCCTCACCCCTTCATTTCTTGCCAACTTATGCTATGTAGACGACATGTTACTCATCGCAGCATCATCCACTAATCTTGAGCATCTCAAAACACAATTGCACTCCTCCTTTCGCATGAAAGATCTTGGATCTATTCACTATCTTCTTGGCCTTGAAGCCTCCTATGATCAAACTCTTGGCACTCTCCATCTTCATCAATCCAAATACATTGCTGATATCCTTGCCAAAGCCGATCTCATCAATTGCAATCCTGTTACTACACTTGAATTTGGCCTTCAATTTTCACCCACTGATCCACCATGTTCCCCTCAACATCAGTCCCTTCATTCTCAGTACCGCACCCTTTTGGGCATGTTGAACTTTGCTACCATATCCACCAGGCCTGATCTTGCATTTCCTCTTTGCAAACTAAGCCAATTCAGCAATGATCCTAAGAACTCTCATTGACAGGACTCTTCGTTATCTCGCAGGGACTACATCTCACGGTATTCAATATCATGCTCATTCCTCCACTTCCCCTCTTCAAGGCTACTGTGATGCAGATTGGGCAGCTGATCACCATGATCGAAAGTCTATTTTTGGTTATGTTTTTACACTTGCAGGTGGCACTATTAGCTGGAGCAGCTCCAAACAGGGCTGCATATCACTTTCTAGCACTGAAGCCGAGTATGTGGCTCTATCTCATGCCACCAAAGAAGCTCTCTAGCTGCAACAACTTTGCACTAATCTTGGCTTTCCAGATCCTATCCCTACTCTGCTTCATGTGGATAATCAAGGTGCTATGGCCATTGCACGCAATCATGTTCTTCATCGACGTCAAGCACATCGACCTCCAATATCATTTTGTCTGCAACCTTGTGCAGCCTGGTACAATCACCCTCCAATACTGTCCTACTGAGGACATGCCTGCTGATGTCTCACTACAAGAGGAAGGGGTATTAGAGTCAGTTTTAGAGTCAAACCTTAGTTATAAACTCAAACTGGAAAAAATGAGCAAAAACTCTTATACTGACATTACGGCTGACGCTACACCTGACTTTACGCTCTGTCGTTTCAACGATAGAATTAGCGTCAGAATTTAGCATCAGAATTAGCATCAGTGTTATAGTCAGAATATGCGTCAAAATTAGAGTCAGAATGTGCGTCAAAATAAGAATCAGATTAGAGTCAAAATGTGCGACAACATTAGAGTCAGATTAGAGTTAGGAAGTGCGTCAAAATTAGACTCCAATTAAAGCCAGAATGTGCGCCAGAATTAGAGTCAGATGTGCTAGACTCAGAATTACGTCAGAATAACAATCAAAATTTACCTCAGAATTAGAGTCAAAATTTACCTCAGAATTAGAGTTAGAATTACGTCAGAATAAGAGTCAAAATTTACCCCAAAATTAGACTTAGAATTACATCAAATTTGGAGTCAGAATTAGAAGCAGCTTTAGGCATTAGAATTTAGTCATAATAGTATACCAGATAGCCCATAACGGCCAGGGATTTGAACCCTGATAATACCATTTAGCCCATGCGTATTTATATACTAAGTATATTGCATATTTATATATACTAAGTATAAGTATATATAGTACATTAACAGCTAATGTTTTGATTAGCCTTCTAAAGTAACTTCTAAATGAAATAACATACAAGTGAGAGAGGATAACCATTTAATATTTAACATATAAGTGTACCAACCTGACCAATAGAGAAAACAAATGGACAAGAATGAGACCATACCTCTCTAACGATTATTCAACTACTAGCTTCCTTATAACTTCTTGCCCATTCAGCATATTCATCTTCCATCAACTCAAGCCAAGCGAACCACATGGTTGATGCTCTACAACTTCTGAAGTAGGTCTTACGTCCTAGTCCTAATCTGTAACAAAGATAAAATATTTTAAGTATGACTAGAACGCAAATGGTTTAGAACAATTCCATAATGAAAAATGAAATGGTAATTGCAACAAGAATCACACTAAGTGCAATGGTTGACTTTATTTAAACAACACCCTTACAGTGTCTGAAAGATCAAAGTAATAGGTTCAATTTTTATAGGAAATGAAAATATATCAACAGGAATAGTAAGTTTTAGGAGGAAACCAGTCTGGCCAAATACCACGACACAATGGTTCTTCCACATTATTTGTCCTTATACCGACTTCAAATACAAGCAATTCATGTACATTTTCAATCAGATTAATTGAGCATGTCTTTCTGCAGTATCTAATATGCTTAAAAGCAGAAAATTTACTTACCATTACGAGCACATGAAAAAATTGTCACATCAGCACCTTTTGTCAGCAACATTAACTTTCCAGAATCTTGCTCCCTAATTGTGATAAGACATTTTTTTCCCTATCAGAAGTGATCTCGAGGACGTCATACTCCATTATCACGCCAAGAAAGTTAATATCTACAAAATGATAACATTATCAACATCTTGCAAAAGTCTTTGATCCAAACATTCAAAATATTGATAAACTTTCAGAATTAAAAGTGATATGCTAATAAATGAGTATCATTCCAGACATTTCATATATCGTTACTACACTCAAACAATAATGCCCGCCTTTTTAATGTGCTTTCAAGCAGCATACTAACTACATTTGCAATTTTCTTCGACCACATGGAGCTGTGACGCAGCATGAACAAGCGCCTCTTCATCATGTGACTGTGACTTGTATATATTTTCCCATTTGAACTGCATGGTTCAGAAAAATTAAAGTGGTCCATTAGGAAAGGCCACTATGAATCCAAAAATGCTGAACACAGACTTTAACTGGGAGTACAGTATTGCAGACTGTCATAAATGTCAAAAACTTGCAGGCAGCTGGCACTCTTCAATGCACGCTGCAACCCATGTAAAGCCAGCTATCAAAAATCAATTATACCCTTACGCTAAGATGTACCTAGCACTGAAATTTATATGATATAAATAACTAATGCCTTGGCAAACATGGTAGCTTCAAAAACATATCCTGGAGTAAAAACAAATTTATGAGCTACCTGTGGTTGCATTGCATCGTCAGTGATATTCCCATACGAAAATTCTTTGATGAGGCATTTTTTGAAGACCATTAAATTCTCTGTAAGACCCCATTTTATCGGTTAAAATATATTCCACTGTCCAAGATCTTCACTTATGCCAGTGCTGCAAGACCAGAAATTATTAGTAGTGCAACTACATGAAATTTGAGCAGTCGTATTCCATTGGAACTGGCTTATGTAAATTATGATGCAAGCTTATATCCTTAGTGGTCTTCCTTGAAAGCCAATCCATAGATTTTGATGCCAAATTACATCAAACTTACTTTGTAGCAACAGCAAGAGTATCTCTTTGATGAAGCATTTTTTTAAGAACATTAAATTCTCTATAAGAGTCCCCGTCTTATCTCTTAAAGTTTATTCCACTTGTCCAAAATCTTCACTTATTCCAGTGCTGCAAGACCAGAAATTATTAGTAGTGCAACTACACGAGTTTTGAGCAATCGCATTCCGTTGGTACTGGCTTATGTAAACTATGATGCAGGCTTGCATCCTTAGTGGTTTTCCTTGAAAGCCAATCCATAGAATCTGATGCAACAGCAGGGGTATCTGTCTTCTCATCATACATCTGAAGATCCCAGTCGATGAACTTCGAATGCATGTTTTTTATCAAATCCAAGGATGCCGATAAATGTTCAAATCTACAGACATTGCTACCTAGATGTTTAGAAAATATAAGTTCAACTAAGAAAATGCAAAACAATCCAAACCAACAGTCAAGCAACTTAGTGCAAGACCCGTTGAAGAAGAAACAAAATATAGAACAGATTTACACTCCTCCTCGAAGCTCTCCTGCAACCAATGGCAATCAGCTGGCAACAAAATTCTAAAAAGCACAAAATTTAATGTATAGGCCAAATGGTCACCTGAAAGTGAAACATCCCACTACTGTGGTATTGCAAGGAGATTCATATCAATCTAAGAACCCTAATGCACAGGAATGAGAAAAATTGGAGAATGAACTGAAGGACGGATGAGGTGAACTATTGTTTCAGAAAGAGGTCTGACCCAAATTCAAACTCGACCATTATATTCCGGCATCAACCATGCTTTCTGTTACAGCGGCATCAATGGAGATGGAGACCTTGTGCATATAAACGAAAAAGAAAAAAGAATGGAAAAATCGCTCGAAGCAAAATATCACATATTCTAGTATTACCTTGTGCAATTGGAGTAGCCCACATATCCGTTTCTGCAACTGTGTGCTGAATTTTGCTTTAGAGGAGCGCATGTCATGCTCGTCCTTGCCCTATGCTTCTAATCTTACTCTGTTCCCGCCCACGGGTTAGAACTCAAAAGGAAGGAACCATAAAAGCCTGAAAAAATAGGTCGCGATAAAAAGCATTACGCAATATTGAGGTAGCATGCTAGTTGGTTAAGGTTGGGGGCTGTTGTCCCATTTGGTTGAGTTCAATTCTAGGAATCACGAATAGGGAACGATTAACCTTTTCATGGGGAAGCGAAGAGGAGCTAGGGTGACGAAGAGTACGACATCAACGAAGAGGAGGAGGACATTGCTTGTAGAGCATCCTCATGAAATCTCTACATCAACGCTTGTAGAGCTTCCAGATGAAATTCTAGAGATGGTGCTGCTCAGATTGGATTCCATACCAGATATTGTGAGCTTTTCTTTAACCTCTAGCAAATGGTACCATCTTGTTCACTCCACATCATTTTGGTTTGAATGCGGCAAAAATTTTGTTCTTTTTTGTTCTTGTTTTCATCAAGTATTGTGGAGGTATCTTGTTCCATCATCTCGCTGGAAAAAAACAAAACTTGATATTGCTGAAATGGCCAATATCCCTTTCAAAAGGGATGTTCAAATTGGAGTGAAGGGTTCAAATGGGATGCTCTGCATCTTTCAATCATTAAAAGAACTCTACATCGTCAATCCTATGGACATTAGTGTGAAAGAGCACCTGGTTTCACCAGATTTAGCTCGAAATTCGAAACGAAAATTGTTTTTTGACTTTGATTCCATCAGCAACAACTACATTGTGCTCATTCCTAGTAATAATGAGTTTATCTTCTGCTATAAGCAATCTGCCATGCGAAAATGGAGAGAATGGTACATATGCATAGATTATCAAAACATTATGAGGACGTCCTACATGCTTCTAGGATCCTTTTTCTATTTTTTAAAAAGATCAAGAGAAGAGGAATATGGCTTGGAGTTATGGGGATGCGACCTTTCTACCATCATGAAGTATGTGGTCAAGAAGCTCAATTTCATTGAACTGGAGGGCAATGAAACAAAAACATTGATGAATGAATTTTCTACCTTCTTTTTATTTGAGAATAAAAAGAAGTTAATGATGCTTAGAGCATCTTTCGTAATGCTACAAGTGTGGAGTATCCATGAAGAAAAGGATGAATATATTCTGAAATTGCATTCCACTTTTCAACTAGACGAGAAACATAAGGGGTGTGAGATTTTATCGATGAGTGATCTAGTTATTCTGCAATTCTGCGACGCCTCTTCTGCATTATCCTATTGCCCTTCTACCAGTGAATGGGGAGGATTGGTGATCTGCATAATGAACTTGACTTTGGCATAACACCTAGTTATTATGGTCTTGAAACGAGCAAGGCATTCCCAAATAAACTATTAGAAGTGGCAAGACGTTGAAATATGTATCACTGTCTGGCCTATGGAACATGTTTGCATCGGATTCTGTAACAGCTATCAAAAGAGAGCTCGTAAATGCTGGCTATGTTTGGCTTGTTGTCACTGCCGTGAGCTTCTTATAAACTTGTTATACCTATTGAGAAAAAGATTGTTGTCACTGCCGTGAGCTTTTTATTAACTTATTATATGTAATGACAAAAAGAAGAAAGGCGTTGTATCAATTTGTTTAATGGATGTGTTTTATTATATTGTTCAGATGCAATGGCTCCTTAGTTTAGTTTATTTCCTTGACTTTTTTTTATTTGTAAATTTTGCTTTAGATATCAGATGAATTTATATGTTTTTCTTGAAAAATGCAGATGCATTAACCCACCAGTAAAATCCCTAGCTCAGTTTACTGATCTGCTATATGGTGTTCTTGAATGGACCCATGTTGGGCTGGTTTAAGATAGCTGCATTCTTATATAGTCCTTGATTATGGACCAGAACTTGATATGCGTTTCTGTTTTGGAGCATAGAATGATCAATATATGGACTATATTTTGTCAAATGCTTTAGTTCCTTAACGTGGAACCAGAACAGGCAAATGAAACATCCAATGGTTTATGCTGTATGATAGGAGATATCTGTAGCAAGGTACTAAGAAAATAAAAGATAAGGCCTTTACAATCACATACAGGAGAGTACGGTAGAAAAATAAAGCGTAGCTGCATGCTCATGTATAGATTGCATGCCAGCATCAAGTTGAAAATGTTGTATACTTGCATTGTCTTGTATGTTGCCAACTATGTTTTAGGATATTACTGCTGAAGATGCCATTTCTCATGAGTAGCCTGCTCCTAGTCAAACAGAAAATGATTGCAGAAGGGTGAAGCCAATAAATGCCCTGAAGAGTTTCGGGCACAAGTAAGCTGTAATTTTGTTATGTATTCTTGCAAGCATACAAAGATAAGTAATTTGGTATACCATTGTATGATTCGAATTTCATTGTACATTTACTATAGGTTGTCAAGTTTGTGATGTTGGTTGCCCATCTGTAGAAGCTCTGATAAGGATTCTTGAAAGGACTTAATGTTTTTGGTGCTACCCTTCTGACCTGATATACCAAACAATCTTCCAGGGAGCATCACGTGCATTAAAGATCGCGTCTTCAGGCCAAAGGAAATGCTCTTGACAAACTGAAATCCAATGGCTTCTTTTTGCTTGAGGCATATTGTCTCCAGGACTTATTCAAGCGATGTTGTGTATGCCCATGGCATAAATTATCAATTGTCCTAAAGCAATGGCACATTTTATCTCTCTTCCGTTAAACACTTATCCTGGAAGCATAGAGCTTTGATATAACGATCATAGATTTTATTTCAAAACCTCACCTACTGTCGACTAATTACAAGCAATCCTTAATAGGCGAACTCATATAAACATAGCAGACATCAGTCCTTTAGAACATTTATTACTATCTGCCGAGTTCTTCCCTCCTAAGGGCTATGGCTCCATCTCTGGCGAATTTGATGTATTATGCTCGAAATTGCATAATTTGTATGCGTCCAATCCCAGAGCTGTATGCGTCCAATCCTAGAGCTATCTTGGCATGTTTTGTGCTGATGTACAAACTGATAAAAGAAGAAGCTCTCATTTGGGAGCAATCAGAATACTGAAGATTCAAAACCACTTACAGTTGCTAGTTGTTGGCTAAATGGGGCCGCAAATGTCACCATGGACCAGCTCTAAAACTTCGGATGCATGAGAATCAGAAGATGGAAAATGTACTCTGGTGGTTTTACTCATGAGACAAGCATTGCAGGGAGCTGTGGCATGAACATTGGGTCTTAAATTCTTCCTTGTGACAATGTGATGAAGACGGGTTGGAGAGATATGGCCAAATCTATAATGCCAAATTGAATGCTTAGAAGGAGGAGCAATTACCAGATTTGCTTGTTCAACCATGGAGGTGCCATCTTCGATTTGGTAGAGATTCCCAGATCGAATTGCGGTGAGCATAATGTCTCCTTTCTTGTTGGTCACATGACATAAGTTGAAAGTAAATACCATCTTTAGTCCAGCATCTGTTATCTTGCTAACAGAGAGCATATTTTTATGGAGGCCAGGGATATGCAAGACATCTGTAACAAGCATGATACAACCAGATTGGAGAGGAATTGCAACAGTTCATGAGGCTACAACAGATTGATGATGATTTTCACCCATCCTTACTGATCGATGATTTGAAAAAGGACTATAGGAGATAAAGTTGGAACGATTTGAAGACATATGGCTAGTGGCTCCAGAGTCTAAATACCAAGTGGGATCTGCAGGAAAAACAGGATCAGCCACGACTGTGCAAAGAAAGTCTTGTACCATGGTGTTTTGCTCAATAGTTGGAGATTTAGATTGCCCATTTGTTGGTGATGGTATAGGTATTGGAGCTCTGCATCTGCAAGATGCCGTCCCTTTTGGCATCTGTAGCAAGTGATCTTGGTCCTATCCAATCTTGGCTTCCTGGTTTCCTTCCTGTCATTGATCTTGAGATCACCAAGCATGAGAGAATCAATCCATTTTGATGAACTAATTTGTTGCTATGAAGAGCTTCATTCTTAACCCAATCCAGTGTTGTATCAAAAGTGTAATCATCTAATCTCCCTTCAAGATTTATGACCAAGCCTTCAAATGGCTTGGGCAAACTGCAACAACATGCACACTTTCTCATCTTTCGTAATTGGTACTCCAATAGTACACGGGTCATCCAACATGTCCTTTATCTGACAGACATGATCCATGACATCTCCACCCTCACTGAGATGCAATTCATACATGCGTTTTCTCAACACAAGCCTGTTGCCAGCATTTGTAGACTCATAATGATGAAGAAGAATCTTCCACATTTCTTTTGCATAGAGAGCTCCCTTGACAAGTCTTGTAGGAGTATCATCCAGGCTAGTTAAAATGATCAATCTAGCCTTCCTATCTTTTTCAAGAAAATCACTCTGAGGAGGAACATTGATCACAACCTCAATGGTAGGTTCAGAGCTTGCTGGCAGAGACGCAGGTAGAGAGACAGGCCGAGACACAGCCACAGAGTCTAGCATGGGCAAACTAGGATTCACAGCTTCCCAAAGCTGTTTGTCCTCTGCATGCACCATTTTCACATTTTGAAATTTTTGTCAGTGAAGTGAGGAATCAGACGCCATTCAGTAGGCGAGATGGTAGCAGAATTTGCATCCATGATGCTCAAACGCTTTTTTCTTTTTTCCTTTTTTTTTTTTTTTTTTTGAAAAAGGGTACAGAGAAAAAAAAAGGAACAGAGTTCTTGGCAGAGAATGGAATGAAAAACAGAAGCAGATGGCGTCTAACACGTTCAGAAGCTTGTGTGTGGGCCCATAACCTGTTGAGAATACAAACGTAAGCAGAATACACGAGACACAAATGGAAGGAAGAAGGATTGTGTTGATCATCGGTTGAGAGTTCTCTTTTATAGCAACAAGAGAATCTCTCATCTATACAATAGGTTGAATTCATTTATGGCTTAGTAGCTAAACATAGATTAGAACAGAGAAAACAAAGGAGGGCAGTTGAACGGATAGGATTCTGAGATTCCTGCCGAACAAATTCTTCTATGACTTGATTATCCAACAGGGAGGGTGATTTGCAGGGGCTGAAGAAAAAAGAACGCTTCCCGACGAATTCTCCTCTGTTG
Organism: Isoetes engelmannii; assembly: GCA_011763485.2. NCBI lineage: Eukaryota > Viridiplantae > Streptophyta > Lycopodiopsida > Isoetales > Isoetaceae > Isoetes > Isoetes engelmannii. Next base: position 641 of record JAANSK020087908.1, on the reverse strand, counting down.
ATGTTATAATAATATAGTCCATGCCTTTTTTCTTTTTAAGGGAAAGAAAATAAGTGCTAGAAACCAATGGTCCATCCGAAAATATTTCTATTTTTTATTTTAACTTTAAGAATTTCTTGTTAAAAGCATTTGCAAACCTGATGGTGCTTTTTCATTATTGTTATTTGAAAAGTAGTGCAAAATGGTGGATCTCAAAACTTTTTGACGCCGAAAAAGTAAGAAGACCTTACTCTGCATTATATCATGTATTGTTCTTGAGTATTGTGCTATATATTCTAAACGAGGTGCACCATGGACTACCTTGATCGTTGAATCTGTGATCCTAAGGCCGAGATCGTATGTTGGGACCTCTGGGCGCCTCTCATTTCGATTATGGTCAATTATGATTGGGGGCGCCTATGAATTTGAAATAACAAATATGGGTTTGCCTAAGGTTTTGAAATCTGAAATACGAGGACTCGAACCTCTACCAAAATAATTCAATGTCCCAAGACAACCAGCGAACCAATGTGATTATGTTTTCTATTAAATCTATTTTTTTTTTTATAACAGCCCATTTAATTATTTTAGGAAGGAAGGAAGGAAGGAAGAATATTTTAATGTCGCACCACAAAGGCAGCGTCCCAAGGACATGCGACCAC
>JAANSK020087797.1:0-16349 GCA_011763485.2 Isoetes engelmannii | reverse complement strand
TCTCTCTAATAACCATTTTCTCTCGTCTCTCTCTCTCTCTCTCTCTCTCTTTATTCTCTCTCTAGTTTCTCTAGCTAGCTAATTTTTCTCTCTAGTTCCTCTCTCTATTATCTCTCTAGTTTCTCATTTTTTCTTTCTTTGTATTCTCTTTCTAGTCTCTCTCACTATTCTTTCTCTATTTTCTCTCTCTAGTCTCTCTCTACATATTGTCTCTCTAGTTTTTTCTCTCTATTCTCTCTCACTATTCTTTCTTTATTTTCTCTCTCTACGTATTGTCTCTCTTGTTTTTTCTCTCTATTCTCTCTCTAGTTTCTCTCTTTAGTTTCTTTCTCCTTTTATTCTCTCTCTAAACTCTCTCTCAAATTTCTCTCTCTATTCTCTCTCTAGTCTCTCCCTCTCTATGTATTCTCTCTCTACTTTCTCTCTTGTTGTTCTCCTCTAGTTCCTCTCTCTAGCTTCTCTCTATATTGTCTCTCTAGTTTCTCTCTCTGACTAGTTTCACTCTCTAGTTCATCTCTCTCTATTATTTCTCTAGTCTCTCTCTATTCTCTTTCTAATTTCTCTATCTTGCTGCTTTTTCTCTCTACTTTCTATCTCTGTTCTCTCTCTAGTTTCTCCTTTTAGTTTCTCTCTCTGTTGTTATTCTCGCTCTAGTCTCTCTCTTTAGTCTATCTTTCTATTCTCTCTCTAGTTTCTCTCTTTTTCTAGTTTCTATTCTGTTGAGGAGGATCTTATTAGAACTATATCGTATGTACACCATTGCGACTTTGCATTATAAAGAAATTAGGACAAAATGAGTATCCGGCAACAATCCGGTGAGTCCAAAAATTTCCCAGCGTCAAAAAAGTAAAAAACCTTTGGCTATATTATATTAAAAAAATTCCAAAAACTTTTTTACTGTCCGCAAACCAACGAGTAATTCTTACCGTTAGATCATTAGATATGCTGGAATATACCTCAAGATGTTCACAACCCACTCTCCCCCTAACGAATTGCCCTAGGGGCAATCCAAAAAAAAAAAGAAAAAGAAAACTTGACTTGGAATTCAACTACATGGTTGTATTTCCATTGTGGTAACATGTTGCATGACTTTGAGTTAACAATACTTTTTACAACCCCCTGCCAACAATAAAAAAAGGGTCTAAGAAAGTTCATTTTACATCAAACAGCCTTGCCTTGAACTTGAGGATCCAGGAAAGGAAGAAATATCCAGCATAATGAAGATAGTGACATGGAATATGAGAGGGATCAAAGGCCCTCTCAAGAGAAAAAGAGCTCTGATTGCTCTCAGAGAAATGAAGGCGGATATTGTACTTCTGCAGGAGCATAGGCTTCCAAGTTTTGAAGCTGAGAGACTAGGATCATGGATTATCCCTAATGGAGATTCCATCTGGACACCAGCAGATGGAAAAAAGGGTGGTATTTGTATGGCTTGGAAATATTACAAGGGCAACCAAAAATTCTGTCACCCCTCAGGTAGATGGACTGCAGTTTGCCTGGAACTAGGAAAGGAAGATTTATGCATAATCAATGTGTATGCATCCACAGAACCCCATGAAAGGGAGGAGCAATGGAAGCAAATAAATGAGTGGATTGTGATCAACAATATTGAAAACTGCCTATTGACAGGTGACTTCAATAACACCCCAGTTTGGGACCAAAAATTGGGAAAAAGGATAAATATGTCTAAAAGAGAAAGAGAGGATTGGGATAAACTGATGATCCACTTTAGTTACATCCCCCCCTCTTCTTCAAATACCTTCTCATGGTCTAACAAAAGAAAGGGTAATCAGAGAACCTACTGCCTGTTGGACAGATTTTACATTTGTAATAAATCCATAGGGGCATTGGATAATTTGACTGTAATAGGTGACAATGGGAACTTGATATCAGATCATTATCCACAGGTCCTGGAAAATAGAGACCCTGCTAGTAAAGGTGGTGCCAATATCCCATTCAAATTCAATACTGATCTCCTCAATAACAGGAAATTCTGGATGAATTTAAGAGCTACTATGATTCACTTCCTGCAGTAGAGAAAAAAGAATTTATGAAGAGCTTCATACAAAAGAGTAAACAATGAAAAGATTGGATCAAAAAGTGGGGCAAGGAGTGGACTGCCAAGAAAAGACAGGAAAAAAAAAAGTTATACATTGACATGAAGGTGGTGAGAAGCAGTCTATTCTTAGACAAAGATAACCAAAGCCTTCAAGAAAGGAGGAGGAATTGGAAAGAAAGGTTAAAATGGTAGAGGAGAGTGAGGCCAAGGCTCTATCTGTGAGAATCAAATGCAAATTTATTAATGGTATGGATAAAAGTAACTCTTCCTTCTTTAGGACAGCCAAAAACAGGGTTATAAATAATGGATTGCTGAAAGTCAAAGACACGGATGGAAATATATGGGAAGACCAAACTAAAATTGAGGAAGTATTTCACAATGAATACACTAATCTTTTTAAGGAACATCAGGTTCCTGAAAATGAGTTAGAAGACTTTTTTCGGGATATTCCTACAGAAACTGAACTGATAAAGGAGGATGACCTCATGGTGGCCCCATCTGAAAAGGAGATATGGGAGACACTCAAAGCTATGGAAAAGGGTAAAAGCCCAGGGCCAGATGGCTTCCAGCCAGAATTCTATATAGAATTCTGGGACTTAATGAAGGAGGATTTTACTACTTTTTTCCAGGGTGCTTGGAGGGCAAATAGACTCCACCTTGCTCTCAATACAGGTCATATAGCTCTCATCCCCAAGGTAGAAAATTCTGTACAAATTGGCGATTGGAGACCTATCACACTAATCAATACAAGTTATAAAGTATTGGCAAAAATCTTGGCAAATAGAGTGAAGATGGTTTTGCAGAAAGTGATAAGTCCTTGCCAATCTGCCTTCTTACCTCAAAGGAATATTCTGGATAACTATATAGGAGCTACTGAAGGACTGCATTGGAATAGGCTCACCAAACAAGGATGCATGCTTTTGAAATTGTATTTTAAACGAGCATATGATACAATAAGCTGGTAGTTTCTGGAGAAGTCAATGGCATGTTTAGGATTCCCTAAAAGTATATACAAGAAAGTTTGGAGCTTCAATGCCTCGGCTTCCTCTGCATTGATAATCAATGGATCCCCATCAAAGACATTTAAATGCCAAAGAGGGGTCAGGCAGGGCGGCCCTCTGGCCCCCTACTTATTCTTGATTGTTGCAGAAATGGTAACCAGACTGGTAACTGGCATGCAGGCTTCAGGGAGCATAAATAGTTTGAAACTTCCACAAGATCAGGGATGCTTTACCATCATGCAGTATGCAGACAACACGTTTGCATTCCTCAAATATGATGATGACAGTCTTAGCAATTTCTTGAAGGCTATTGACAGATTTGGACATGTAGCATGAGTTCTCTTGAATAGACAAAAATCTGCCATAATCTTGGACTCGACTGACACATACATACAAGGTATAAAAGTTCTGAGCAGAAATAGTGCCACTACTATCTTAGGACTCCCATTAGCTCTAAATAGTACTCTGCATGGATTAGGGAACCAATTGTGTCCAGGATCAAAAGAAAGTTAAATTGGTATTCCTCCTCCTTGTCCTTAGCAGGAAGAGTGGAAATTGCTAATGCAGTAATAGCCAGTACCCATGTGTATTTTTCCTCAGCTATTGTGGGGGACAAGAACTCTTATAAGCAAATAGAAGCTACTATCAGGAAGTTTATATGGCAGGGATCCCATAAACTGGTTTAGACAGATCTGATCAAGCCAAAGAAGGATGGAGGCTTGGGCTCTAAGGAACTATTCACTCAGGCTCAGGCACTGGCAGCCAAAATGATCTGGAGAGCTCTGTATGCTGAGAGACCATCTCCTACTCTTCAACTCATCCAACACTGGATTAGAGAATCATACCCAGCTGGTAGCTCCTCCATTAAACATGATCTTCCTGACTCTGCCTTTTTTTAGTTCTCCCCAGGTGCAGGTACTTCCAAGACCTTAAGGAGAATGATGGAGGCATGGAATAGTGCTCTACTCTGTTACAGACCTCCAATGCTTGATGCTAGATGTAAGGACATCAAATTCTTTTGGCATCTTGATTTAGCTCCAGAAGGAATCGGTTGTCTAGCCTTCCAGCACCCACAAAAATACATGCAATGGCATAGGGCAGGTATCAGGAGAATTGAGGACTTAAGAGTAGAGGATAGATGGATGACATGGGAAGAGATTAAGGAAAGAACTAAAAACTCAGTGATTGATAGAAAGACCTTTCAAGCTATCATGGCAGCAGTTGGGGAACACAATCAGTAAGTCTAAACTCCAACCACTGGCACTTGAACAAAAATGAGAATTACCCTGTAAAAGCAATATATAAGGCCTTGATGTCTGTGAAATCGTCAAGAGCCAACAGCCTTTGGAATTGTGAAGAAGCTGAATTGGCTAACACCTGTGCTGCTGGTTGGCCTATCTATACAGCCCAAAAAGTCAAACATTCAGATGGCTTGCCACCCATCAAGGCATACCAACAAATGCTAGAAGGGCAAAATTTGATGCTAATGTCTCTGAGCTATGCCCCTTGTGTGGACTCAAGGAAACATCAAATCATGTTTTTACTTGTTCTTGGCTGGCTGAATTTTGGAGCCGGACTTCACAGATCAATCATGGAGCCCCTGAAGACAACAACTTGCTTAATTTTTGGAAATCAGGAGATAGAATGATCAATACATCCCGAGCCCTGTGTGGATGGGCAGTCTGGCTCCATAGAAACCGTGTGGCCATTAAGCAATCTCTTCCATCCATGACATGGTTAAAAATCATCTTCTTAAACCTGCTCGAAATCTCGGCTGTGGCACACAAACTTATGAAAGGAAAGCATAGTGACCCAGCCTGGAATAGGATAGGAAGATTTCATGGATTGCATGACTTTTTTGTTCTTAATCTAACAATTTCGGATGATATCTTACACAGAGGAGCAGAGGAGACTCAGTAAGCATGGCTGTTCACCCAAGATGATGGAGGAAGCAACCAACTCTGATGAAGAAGGCACCAAAATTGGTATGACAGAGGTCGGGGATACATTGATTTTGCTCAAGCAATAGATGATACATGCAATGGCACTCAGGAAGTTCCTAGACAAGAGAGAGATTGGGGAACACAACGATCTCAAGCCCTTTTTTGAGAACATGTTCCACAAATGGCAGCAGAAAAGGGAGGCACATGTATTGCTACTCCTGGACTTCACAAACTACAGCATCAAAGACTTGGATCGGATGCTGAACATATTTGGGAGGAAGGTTGTAGCAGATCTCACAATTCAAGATCTTATAGATGCCTAGTGATGACTACCTGCTCTACAACTTTTTTAATTATTATCTGTCTTTTTAGGCTATATATAGATCGATGTGATCTTATTTGGACTCTGAATCCATTGTTTAAGGATCAGAGTATCTTTTTCATTGGCTTATCCCATAAGATAAGCTCTCTATGTATATCCGTTATGATATACTCCACCATGTATTTCTTTTAAATGGAATATAAAAACAACCTTGCCCTCAAAAAAAAAGAAAAAAAAAACAAAAAAAAGATGCTTATGTAAACATATGACAATGATTAATGGGTTAAAGAGACTAATGGACTCACGGACTAAAACGTTGATTTTAATTTGGATTGCTAATACATAACTCGGAATTGGCCGAGATTGATGTTTAACCTAGGTATCTAGGTTGGATTGGAGATTTCGTTTGTTTTTACTTTTTGTTTGTAACTAAGATGTTTCTTGGGAAGGAAGATTCATTATGTTCTAATAAGCACTCTTAAGTTCACAACCCAATTTTGTGTAATACTACTAGCAAATCGTTGTACTATGAATAACATTGATTAGATAGTAATGGATATAAAGCTAGTGCATGTTATATGGCATGGTAGCATCCCATAAGCATATATGACGGTTTCTTGAATGTCCCAAGAGAGACTTGAACACAAGAATAATATATGACACGTCATACCACATTGTAGCATCTCATAAGGATGCATGACTGATATCTTGATTGTTCCAAAGGAGACTTGAACACAAGAATAATATATGACACGTGGCATCTCATAAGAATCTTTGAGAATCTTTGACTGATCTCTTCAATGTCCCAAGAGAGACTTGAGCAATATATGACATGTCATACCACATGGCAACATCCCATAAGAATACATCACATGGCAACATCTCATAAGAATATATGACTTGATTTCTTGAATGTCCCAAGAGAGACTTGAACATAACATCTTCTAATTGTTAACCCAAAAGACTAACCACCAAACCACATCTTCTAATTGTTAACCCAAAAGACTAACCACCAAACCACAAAGAGGATGCAAACGATAGATAAAGTGGAAAGAAGGAAGAGTGGAATGAGGAAGTTAAACAGACTAACAAATGAATTCTCTTTATGATCAAGTGGAATTTTGACAAATAACATGGGTGAGAATCCTTAAGCATATGAGGCGTATGACGTGCAAGGCTTTAATGATGTTTTGAAATATCACCCTTAAATCCCACCATAAGTTTCGATCATGTCAATCATGCATTTTCGGCTCTTTCTTGGTCGTAATCTTGGTGTTGAAATTGAGATTCAAGTTCATGCTCAGGGTTGCTACGTCCTTCAAGAGTGGAAAGTTGGACTTGGTTGGGAAACTCGGGGCCAACATGTTGTTCAATAGGAGGGCTTGGTCTAGATCTCAGATCATGAGATTGAAGTTGATGGTGGTGTTGGTGTTCATGGTGTTCATGGTGGCCAGATCTATGGGGAGATTGAGAATTTCGGTGATGTTCACCACTATGGTGGTGGGTTTCAGTGTGGGTTGAAACATTATCCCCATGTTCTTGCGGCGGGTGATGTTGATGCTACAAGCAATAAGGCACAGGGTGAGAAGGATGGCATAAAAAAATCTACTTTTTATACATGCTTGTGAAGGTTAAAAGACCTATTCCTTAGTTCGGGAACCCCCTTTAAGCCTCTGGACACATTTGAGATCTAGCTTGTTGCATTAAGAAATAGGGGAAAATTTCATGCTAATAGACATTTTTCTTAGGTTTTTTGACAGAATACAAGATAATTACTATAGCCTGATAATTACTATAGCCTGCTGGATAGATCTAACAGGAAATCTGACGGTTTAGTCCAACAAATTTCCCGAACATTCATCTAACCTATTCTATTCTATTCTTGGATGAATTTGAGATGGGAAGGGGAAAGGGAAAAAAAAAAAAAATGCAAGGTGGCCATGAAGAAAATCAAAAGGAGAATTGTCTATTTCGAAACCTCAACAGGATGGGTGGAGGTATGATCCGCGGGAGGCGAGGGAGGACGGCGATGTCTGGATCTGCGGGTTCGGCTTCTGCTTCTGATTTTGTTTTTGTTTTTGGGTTTCCGGCTATGGCTCCTGCTGCGGCGCCTGCGTTTGCTCCTGCTTCGGCTATGGCTACGGTTCCGGCGGTTCTCGGGGGATTCTTTATTCCGGCCTTTGGATCTGCTCCTTTTCCTCTTCCTTCTAATTTGTTTGCTGCTGCCCTGCCCACCCATAACCGTGCCCATTTTTCGACTCTTTTGCCCTAGGCTTCATTACACACTGGTCGCGTCGATCGGACGTCTCTTTGTATCCAGTCACTTGCCACGTCATTTTGCATCCAGCGTGTCCATATTGGCAACAGTACACTGTAAGTTAATCAACTCTTCTTTGTCAGGTTATGATCTTGTATTCAAAATGCACAGAATTTTAGTTGTTGCTTCTCTTTCCAATAAGAAGTGTTCATGCCTTGCAGAACATGATTCCGTTGTCAGGTCATGATTTTTCTATCAGTTTGCACCCTATCAGGTAGGTCAATATTGCCATAAGTTTTTGCAAACTGTTCTAGGTTGGTGGTGGCTTTCCCTCTTGGAGTTAATAACTTTATGGAAGCATTGAAGCCAACTCAAGATATAGTATTTTCCCTCTTCTAATACAATTGACTTTTCATTTTCCACACATTTATGGTGGAGATCGTTGATTTGTTTTGAAATAGATCCTTTTTGTCCTCGCAGTAAAAACAATGTTGGCTACTATTCCAACCAAGCATATGACAGACAGATATAACAATGCAAACCCAAAGCATCTGACCCCATAACATTCTGCCGGTGCTGTGGTCGCAGTCAATTGTTTCTCATACAAACGGGCTTCTTCATCATACAGGAGACCAACAACCTTTGCTGATAATATATAAGATCCAATGTTTGGAGCAAGACTGCATATTAACCAAGTACAAGGCAACTTTAACTTAACATGTCTTTGACCAAATTTTGACGCCAATTTAATCTCATTTCTTGTTCACAGATCCCCTTTACTAGTATGTATGACAATTTGAAGGCGTTCATTTGCTGTTGTTAATAACCTAAGTCATTCATCATTTGCATGTGCTAAAGAAGCTGCAACATCTACATGGTTTCTTTCCTACATTCATTTGTAAAGTGCAAATGACTTATTTAGTATCAACATGGTGCTCTAACCTAGCAGTGAGGTAGAAAATGAAGCTCAAGAAAATGCATGTTGAGAGATTTCAACTGGGTATAAATGTGATTTCAATTCTTGTCAATTTTTCATGGTATGCACATTGGTTGGTGTTAAATTGCAATTCTCTGAGACTAGGAAGAAAGTACTTATGCGTTCAAGTAGGTGTAGATGAAGTTATGGAACTTACGAGATCAGCTTGTAGAGAACAGGAAATTGTTTAGGGCCAAAAACTTCCAAAATAATTGCTGGAATAAGTGTCCAATAAGCACCGTACGAAAGGCCTGTGAGAGCAGATCCTAGATAGAGGAAAGAAACAGCTATTTCCAAAGCAATTGTGAACTCAGTTTAGATATAACTGTAGAATACATAAGTAATTTTTATGAAGTTGAAGTAGCTTACAGCCAGTAGCAAGGAGCAGACAACAAGTAATTGTAAGAATTTGTGCGATGGAGAGACATATAGTCCTTGGATAACCATGTCTTAACAAGGTGTCGGATCCAAAACTGCAAACAATATAAGGCATTGAAATATGAAACTTCATAACCTGCAGAAGATGTTCATAGCAGATAGCATGAATTTTTCACAGGTTTTCCATAACATAAAAGACCCGCTTATTGTTCTGCATTGTTTACCAACCGATACAGTTAGCCAGCACATGGGATAATGGTTAATGATTAGAATATATGGAAGAGCTGGATCTCCTTGAGGATAGTATAAATGGAGGAAGCTCTGGCTTCTATTATTTAATATTGAGGCTCCAGTTCTGGCTAGCATACACTAATCTGGTGGGGTGGCCAATGAGGTTAATTTCTTGCTGTCTCATCTTTGATAGGCAACCAATTCTTTGCTGATTTGGGAGAAGAAGAACCATTGATTAGGTATAAGCGAATACCATTGTTGGATATAGGATGTGTGACTATATGGTAAGTTACCAATCTAGAGTACCATGTACCCATACCAGATGAAGATAAACAAACTATCAAGATTCACTAGGTCAGGATAGGCAGTTGCCGTTTTAGCGATTTGACACTTTGGAGGCCATACTATGATGGACAGGAGGGATCAGAATCTCATTAATAGAATAAACATGCAGCAATAAGAGACACTATTTTGCCAGACATGGCAACAGATCTATCCTCTCTTCGTGAAGGGGGTAATAGTGTGTATAAGCATTGGTTAATACTAGAGAATTGAATGAGATTAATCTGCACAGCATAGAACCTGTCCAGAAAAGCATTTCTCCATCACAAGCTTCTGATGGCTCCTGAATTGGGACAGGTAATAAGCTGTAGAAATTCTTTTCATCAGCATGGTGTCGCCCATTATTGGTTTTAGGGATTCAATATCCAAATTTTGATCATTTGATGTGCGGCTAGGTATATCTATAGGGATATAATCTCCTAACAGATGAAGCTTTGTGTAACAAACCCTGCAAGTAGGCGTCCAAAGCAATTCCAAACACTGATCAACCCCACATATGTATCAGTACCATCGCTTCGTAATGCCTTTCCAATCTGCATAAAGAATAGAATGCATCATGATTAACATAATCAATTATGTTTTGACACCATTCAATATGAGAGCCTAACCAACACATCTAAAAGACTGTTATTGACATTTTGAAAAAAAAAAAAGATAGGATAATCAACGTCCAGAGGGGTTTAAAACCCATCACCGGAGATATTGGGCATATCCCAATAGACTTCTTAGCTCTGAATGTCTGACTACCATTGGCACTTAAAATAGACTAGCAATGATAGTTAGAGGTGGCATGAAAATTTTTATTTGTCATTTGACGCTCCATTTCAAAAAACAACTTGCAGAAAAATGGCTTTTGACATGTGTAGTGTCTAAAGGCATCAAACTATTGAGGCAGCTTTTATACAGTATCATCGACCTTATGTTATGACAGCATTTTCTTTTTGAATGATTGTCTCTAAATCTGCCTTGAAGCCCTCTTTGGTCTTTTAGAAAGACTGCCACTTGCAGACAAAAGGATGTTGAGCATTTTAGTACTGTACCAAAAGAACTTTTTTCCTTCGTTCATTGTTCAAAGGATGCATGCAAAACATCATATCACTTTTAGTGGGGCACACAGAACCAGGTAGGATGCAGTCCTAAGCTTTACTGCTATGTATTTTGTTTTGTGAATTACTTGCTAGATTTACCTGGCACTTTCTACCTCAGAGGATGCTTCCAGATAATAACGGATTTACGGATCTATTTGGTCTCAAGACCCTAAGGTGTGTCCGTAGATGTTATAGATTCTCTATGTCATATTTATCTGTGACTCTGTCTTGAGGCCAGGTAGAAATAATTCTTAGAGATGTTTCCTAAGAGTATAAAATGATGCATTGCAGAAGTAATTCTTAAAGTCGTTCCATAAGAGTATAAAATGGTGCATTGTCTTGTTCCCAATTGTTCTGCTTCCTGGTGAAGGAACAATGCTGTTTCAACATTCCACCACCAAGCAAATGAACATAAACCCGCAAAGAAAGAATGCAACAAAAGCAAAAGTGAGAGGACTGCAGAAGCAGGATAGCAACAGTAGAAAAAAATGGAAATATCTGAGAACTTGAAAACAAGAATTAAGTCGTGGCCACCTTGTTTTTTTCTTTTAATCACAATTCTCGAAACTTTTGGAAACACCTGAGGGATAAAAGTGAATGTGGGTCCCTTGTTTGGCTCTCTCCAGAAATTTACAACTGATCATCAGCTGCCGAGCATACCAACATGACAAGCAAAGAGCTAACTTAAATGTAACATAACAATTTGCCCTTTCATAAAGGGTTTACCTGTGCAATGTTGTTTATGATGGCTAACCCTGTGCCAGCACCGGTTGCTACCACAACTGAAACTAGCCTGAGAAAGTGAATAGAAAAATTTAAACTTAGCTTGATGTGATAATGAACCTATTTCACAACTAATCTCTGTTCCAAATGGTCACTACCACCTAGAAAGGACGCCTGAATGTGTTACCAGAAGTCAATTCCCCGAATGCTTTGGCAGATAGTAAAGTCACGGGTGCTCCTTTCCAATTTGAGATCAAGTGTCTTTGACAGATCATAAACTGTGTCTGCTACCAGCAATTTATGCTCTTCCTCTCCTATTTTGGTAGAAATTTCTGTCTTGTGTACTTTATCAAAGCCAGTTAATTCGACCTCGGACCAAAATGATAAGTTAAAGTTCCCACGGAGAACCTGTAGGAGCAAGCAAATGATTTAGTAATGACTGCCACATATTAAGGCTAGGTAAAAAGAAGATGCTTAGTAACTGATGTACATACCGGAAGTATAAACATTGTCAATAATATGGATATCATCCCATAAGTCATCAATATTTGAGTTAGCCTTCCAATTGAAAAGTATTCCTATGTCAAAATCAGCCATAAGATGCATGATGTGTGGAGGAACATAGATCACAATATGCAGAGGCATTATCTACCTTGCTTATTATTGATACCATAAAATAGCTTCCAAGCAGTATAATAATACCCTGAAAGAAATGTTAACACACTTGATCAACCTTATAGTTAATTAAGCTAAGTCATGTGCTTCACGATGTTACTACTCACATAGATCTTTGTAAATCGTGTATCTGTGTCACCTTCTTCAATCTGATGCTCAAATGGTCTCACAAAGTATGCGAGGGAAAGGTATGCAAAAGTAGGTACAAGCAACAGCAATAGTATGAAACAGTCTATATTTGGTGCCAGGAATGCATCGTACACCTGAAAATCCAGAGTTTGATTACTTGCAAAATGAACTGAAAGTAAATTAGAATATATAAAATGCTATAAAAACAACTAAAATATACATCATTTGCTTTTCGTTCTGCATAAACTTTTGAACAAAGCTATCGATGACTATGCCTTCTATGTAATTTGCAAAGTAAATCGGTAACACTCATATCATGCTGTTGTGACGCGCACACGCGCAATGCAGCTGAAGCATGTCCAACGGATTATCCAAATGTTGGGTTATAATCTCATATTCTAAATACATATATGATATAAGATGCAGAGCCCTCAAAATGAGCACTCTAGTACCATTCTGAACTACCTAAAGGTGCAAACTATTGCAACACAAAATACCACTATGCCTATTAGAGAGGAGTTCAAAGCGTAAATTGGTGGTCTTCTGCACTTACAGTATTGGTAGTGTGCGGTAAAGGCAAAAAGAACATCTTACATCAAGGTACGTGGTCAAGAAAGGCTGAAGATAGCAATAACGAGAAGGTCTTGTTCATTTGTAGCATATCAAACGTCATTTGGGATCCACTAAGAAAGACATTCTATACTAATCAAACTGAAGAATGCGATGGTAGCAGAAAAAAAATTATACGCTAAGGAAATCAGACAACCTAGCACTCCAAGAAACAAGGAATTACCATGATGAATATAGCAGCACTAAGTCCAAACTGTGCCTTCAAAATACCCATAACAGTTCCTCGATGGTGTTCAAAGTTATGCAAACTGCAAAACCAGAATTTACGCCCCCGTTACGGATGATAAGTATGGAGCAAGGGACCACACAAAGTTTGTTAAAGACCTTGTTATGACAGCAGCTGTGTCGACCCACCCATCTCCACCATTACCCATGGCAAAATACAAGCACAACTACCTTTCCAAAGAAAAGGACATCTTAAGTTCTTTGCAATTAAGACAAGTGTTCTTGCATTTAGGCAAATTCATTGCTAGATCGAGTCATTCACAATGTGCAATTTAGAAAAGGACGGCAATACATACCAACCAAAATGGTGGAGACGTCCTGCCTACCAGTGTCAGCCAGATCTATATTGGTTCCAATGAAAGTTCAGTCTAGCACTTCAACCAGAAAAACATTTGAATAAGCTAACGCACCATTGTATAACCAAAGGTGTGAAAGAAAGCTCCAATAAGTATTGTAACCCAAGGGGGATACCAATTGTAGAAAATCCCTGATAGCAGACCCAAAATGGCCCCGAAGTCTTTTGCAGCTCCGACCACATCTATCTGCTCTTGCGTGAAATGCAAATGTTCCTTTAAATGTTCACTATAAACTGCATATGTATATGCCAGACCTCCACAAGCCTGAAAAGGAAGGTGATAATAAATTCTGTTGTTGGCTGTGTTGCAGCTTAGTTAAAATGAGCTAACTGCTTACCAGCTGAATCATTGCTGCAGAAAGTGCCAACCATCGGTCAAACTTAATCATGCCTCTGCGGATCATTTTGCAAGAATCTAAAGAAGGGTCACAGTTCAGGTTGAATCATGAAGTGATCAGGGCGCGGGGCAATACCCATCCCAATGATAACTTAAAGCATTTCTTTTACTGAGCTGGTTCGTTTCGTGCTCATCTTGGAGATCGTAAACGCATTATTCTCTTGTAGTTTTGTAGTTTATACAGTGGCAGAAATCTTCAGATCTGCTGGGCCTGGCTTTCAGCTCCGTCACGGAATGCCCTATTTTTCAAGCTGTCCGTGGAGCTGAGAAAACCAGTCGATCGAAATTTTTGCCCCTGCCGCACAGTTCAAAGCCTGGTTTTTTTTTCAAATTAACCTCTTTTTTTTTCCACTAACTAGTGATTAATCTGGTCTGACCATTAACCACTAATTTTTTGCCACATTAACCACATCCCGCTTGAAAAAGACGGAGTTCAGCTCCGTTAGGAAGTTCCAAAGGCAAGTTAAGGGGTCTAGTTAAGAGTTGTTTCACCATATCTCCACGAAAAACAGGCAAATCAATTGACTTTTAGTTAAGAGTTGTTTCACCATATCTCCACGAAAAATAGGCAAATCAATTGACTTTTATCTTTCCAGACATGGATATTCGATCCATTGTGAAGTCATGAAATTCAACCTTCCCCTATGTTGTTAGGAGCATACCACTATTATAATGTCCAGGCGGGTGCATGCGGTGCGCTTGGAGAGGGTGCTCAAAAACACCTCTTATAAACAGTTTTTGAAAGCCAAATTTGACCCCTTTAGTATAAAATTGACAGCCAAACTAATGGTCAAGAAACCCCCTTC
The DNA here is from genome assembly GCA_011763485.2 of Isoetes engelmannii. Taxonomy (NCBI): domain Eukaryota; kingdom Viridiplantae; phylum Streptophyta; class Lycopodiopsida; order Isoetales; family Isoetaceae; genus Isoetes; species Isoetes engelmannii. The sequence continues at coordinate 1,812 of JAANSK020087797.1, read as the reverse complement.
CCATAGACCAATTGGTCTCCGAGGACGTTAAAACCCCATTTAATTCAATTCAATTCAAATCTAAGTATACGTGTTAAAATGAATCAAAAAACCCCCTCTTACACATTCTATGGCGTCCAAAAGTGAACTCCTTGTATAATGTGAGTCGGATTGTCAATGTCTTGACCTCTACTATTAAATAAGTATGCTCTACTCAACTAGGCTCTTCATTCTCGATATAGCACGCAAAATTTATAAATAGTGCTTGTAGTATAGATGGATCTAGGTTGATGCTTAGTTCTTTGAATTCAATTGCCACGAGATACACATGGTAGTAAAGGACCAATAATCATCAGTGTACTTGGTAAACCATCACTCATTTATTTTGGCAATGTCTTCATTTTTGAACATATTTTAGATTGCGGTTTTTTTAGTGACGAATTGAAATTCTTATTTTCTATTGCATTAATGCAAATATACATTTATAATAGAAGGTTTCTACTCCGCAAAGAGATACTACATATTCAATCATTCTTCCAAAAGACCTCATATCATTTTGTAACATCCTTAGTCTTTGAGATTTCATTTAGAAATTGAATTATTATTATTATGAATAAATTTGTCACATTGCCAAATAAATTATATTTTATAAGAAATTTATCGCGGTGGCCAAGGCCGCTGCAAACATTTCTCTTTATCAAGGATTCGTCCTTCTTTACGGCCAAAGCAATGGCTAGAAAAAAAAATAGCACGGCATGCCTCATAAAGGAGCCTTTTATCTTAAAAATTTCATGACCATTCTTAAAAGGTATCTTCACATCAATCATCATTCTTTAAAGCTAGAGAAGTGGCTAGAAAAAAATAGCATATCATACGACATCAAGAAGCATTTTAGCTTCTTGTCAACAGTGCATTAGGAAATGAGGCCTCGATAGATCATGCTTCTTCTGCAGTCTTCGATGTAAATTTGTGTCTACGAAGACAAAAATTTGAAGATACTATTATAAGCCTAACGAAAACCAATCCAGATCCCTATACCATTAATGGGCTAACCAGAAAGCACCGCCTTATGGTAAGCACTAACATGCACTTTACACTTAACATCAGATCATTCATTCTGTCATTCCTCGTGTAATGCATCTGTTGTGAATCTGTAGCAGAATTGATAGATGTATTCTTTCATTCCTCGTGTTAAATCAATCTTGTTATCAATTTGTACAAAACGCGTAATTTATTAATATAGTATTTCATGCATACACTAAACAACCTCGTGCATAGACATATATAGAGTCTATATGGTGCGTTTTTCAAAGGGCAAAACGATCTAGCTAGATCAGTGTTGATCCTTTTCATTAGAAGTCTGTTCACATGGCATGCCTGGTGTCAGATGCTTTTTGATGAGGCTTTTTTCTGCTAGTATAGGAGCCGGTAATCCAAATTCAATCAGCATGGAACATTTTGAATGTGAATGACGTGGCTGATTCAACACTGATCCAAAAAAACATCAGCAGGAAGAAGAAATCAGTGCCACCTTGCGTATTCTTGAAATAGGGCCGGTTTCCTTAAAATATATGTATTTGTTTCCATCCTTAAAATATGTCAAAGTTGTTATATTGCCATTCAATTCAAATGTTACATCGAGTGTTCTAGAGGAAGATTCATAAGACAAGTGATGGTCAACTGAAGTTTGAAATATGACACCTTGCGTATTCTTGAAATAGGGCCGGTTTCCTTAAAATATATGTATTTGTTTTTTATCCTTAAACCACAGTGCTCGAAGATTATATCAATCTAACCGTTCACCACCGTTAGATCTAATAAGGGTTAAAACAT
>JAANSK020087796.1:0-27182 GCA_011763485.2 Isoetes engelmannii | reverse complement strand
TCCACGTCAAATTTTAAGACACGTGGATAGCCTAGGCTTTCAGATAAGGTGTCACCCGAGGTTAGGCTGTTGCGCTAAAAAAACAGATTTAATAGAAAAAATAATCATATTAGTTCGCTGGTTGTCTTGGTCAAAGCATTAGTTATTAGGACATTGAATTATTTTGGTACAGGTTCGAGTTCTCGTAATTAAGATTTCAAAACCTTAGGCGAACCCGTATTTGATATTTCAAATCATAGGCACCCCCAATCCTAATTCACCATAATCGAAACGAAGGGCGCCCTGAAAAAAACATGCACTTGGCACCCCCAATCCTAATTCACCATAATCGAAACGAAGGGCGCCCTGAAAAAACCATGCACTTGGAGAGGAAGATAAATCTTTCTTAATCTAAGGGCTCGAAATTAATGTCATATAAAGATGAATGGCACCATAAATAACAAGGAAGGATTCGATCGCTGGAGGCTCCTCATATCATCTACAAATTGGGATGCTAAAAAAAAAAAAAAATATTATCTTGCCTATAATTAATGAGGTTTCATGCATAAAACAGAGCGAAAGCTTGGACTTGCAAAGATACCTCTTTTGGCTTCATGGAAATGCAACATGCTCTTGCTTTAGTTCTGGTGGATTTGAATTGCCATTTTATGTCATTTTATGTTACAAGAGAACAACTACTGATGTTGGAATATTTACAGGTCTGAATATGCCCATACAATCAGAAAAAGATGGTAATAGTTTGAATGAATATAAAAGAAACGTGATTTGCATTTGCTAGTCTAAAACAACAATAATATGCAATTATGGGTTTTATATAGGCCCATTATAATGGATGCCCATTAGCAATTTTTATCTATGTCATTTCCTCAAAGGCATATGCATATGTAGCACAATAACATGGGGTTCCAGGGGTATTTAATATGAATGTATAAATGATTCCCGAAACTATAGACCATACTCCCAAAACAATTCAAAAAAAAAAAAGATAATAGAAAAAATAATCACATTAGCTCGCTGGTTATTCTGGTTAAAGCATTAGTTATTAGGACATTGAATTATTTTGGTACAAGTTCGAGTTCTCGTAATTGAGATTTCAAAACCTAATCCTAATTCACCATAATCGAAACGAAGGGCGCCCTTAAGATGCACTTGATAAATCTTTCTTAATCTAAGGGCTCGAAATTAATGCCATATAAAGATGAATGGCACCGTAAATAACAAGGAAGGATTCGATCGCTGGAGGCTCCATTCAAAAGGAAAGGTTTTAACAATCGACCTACATCGAAACTTAGCATTTAGTTTATTCACATTTGCACCTGAATATTATAAAATCCTCGCACCTCCAAAACCCAAGGGTTTACAGATTTGGCAGCAGCCGACATGGGGAGCGGAGGTCCTCATCATGCTGCTTTCAACTTTTCGAAGCAGCCTTACGTCGAAGATGTTGGTCCTCGCAAGATGTAAGTGAATTGATCACTAGAAAAGATTTCCCAATTTGCAAATTGGTTGATTGGTTTGATACTCCCATGGCAGTAAAAGTGTGCGATTTAGCACCATGTCCGGTTCAGAGATCACAAAAGCTGCAGAGTTGCAGTTATTCGAACATAGCATGTATCAGATGCCAGAACGTCGTCCATTGCCTGGTGGAGTCCTGGATCCTCGTTTGGTAATGTAGAATCTTGTTAAAATTTCCTTTCCTTCAGAATCAGTATTTTGTTCAATGAACTTATATTACTCGTTCTCCTTTGATGAATGACATAGGGTACCACAAACAAGCGAGGCGAATGCGCAACTTGCCTTGGCAAACTGGCAGACTGTCCAGGGCACTTTGGGTATTTCAAGCTTGATCTTCCTGTTTTTCACATTGGTTACTTCAAGCACATTATCAGCATTTTACAATGCATATGTAAAGTAAGTGACTTTATCATCCCAGCTGATTTAAGATCTCAAGTAGATAAGGTGGCTGGTGCAATGTGCTTTGTTCTGATTTCCAGTTTCTATAGTCGTGCGCACGTGTGCTCCTTCCAGAAGAAGACCGTCAAAAGATGTTACGTCGAATGCGGAACCCAAAAATTGAGGTCCTCCAGAAGAAAGCGACTTTGAAGAAAATTATCGTTGCGTGCAAGAAAGTCCGCATTTGCAGCCGATGCGGAGACATAAATGGTTTGTTTCTTCTTTGCCTGTTCATTTTGATCCTCACAATAAGTAGGCTTGGTTTGATGAATTTCATCTTTTATTATCTTTGGGAATGTTTACACTCACCTTATCTCCCTTTTTTAGTGGTGCCCTTGATTTAAAGAGAATTAAGTTTTTCTTATTATAATTAATACCCTTTGCCGTCATAAATAAACAGATCCTACATCTCTTAATGTAGAAGATGAGTCTTTCTTGCTGGAGAAAGGTTAAATCCTTCGGCCTAATCAATTTTCGTCTTTTCAGGTGTTGTGAAAAAGGTGGGATCGACATTGAAGATCACTCATGACAAATATGCAAAACAGCAAGACCTCCGGGATGAAGTTATCAAGAAGCTGGATGAGGCCATGAAGCAAAACAAGGAACTTAAAGCATGTGTCAATCATATCCAAGAAGACCTCCATCCAATTAAAGCTCTTAGGCTTTTTCAGGATATGACACAAGAAGTAAGAACAACTTTTATTTATGGCACTCGATGTTGGTGGATCTGATGGTTTGTTCGAAATAGGACTGTGAAGTGTTGGATCTTCCTGACAAGCCAGAACAGTTGATTGTTACACATATGGCAGTTCCTCCTGTAGCTATTCGGCCTTCTGTAGAGATGGATGGAAATGTTGGAAGGTAGCATTTTCTTTTCCCTTTTCCTCTTTCTCTCTTTTTAAAACTAAAATTTGATTATGAGGAAACAATTGTTCTCATGCTGAGGATTTGTTGATTCTGAATTTACAGCAATGAGGACGATACAACAATGAAATTAACTCAGATTATTCAGCTCAATAACCAGCTACACCAATGTTTAGTAACAGGCCAGAACATTGTAAAGATTATGGTATGCTAATTGTCTGAAACTTCCAATTGCAGTTTGCTTGAACTTTTGCCAATAATGGTTGTTCTATACAGGAATGCTGGGATTATCTTCAAATTCAGGTGGCGACTTATATTAACAGCGAACTTCCAGGGGTTCCTCTGGCTATGCAACCCACAAAACCAATGCGTGGGTTTGTGCAGCGGTTGAAAGGGAAGCAGGGCAGATTTCGTGGAAATCTGTCTGGGAAACGTGTAGATTATACAGGCCGCACAGTAATTTCCCCCGACCCGAATCTCAAGGTTACGGAGGTATGGCTTATTTCATCCTGGCATAATATTATTGCTATGTTCTAACATCTGTTAAGGTTGTCTGGCTTGGAGTAGTTTCGTAGTGACTATAATTTTCGATGGTCTCCAGTAGTTTAGTACTGACTTTGTTGAAACACTTAATTTCTGTGTGTGAGAGAATTGGCAGGACCTGATATTTACTGAACTCTATTCTTGGAATAGGTTGCAGTACCAATTTTAATGGCTCAAAAACTTACCTATCCAGAGAAGGTCACACAACATAATATTGAGAAATTAAGGCAGCGCGTGATAAATGGCATATCAAAATATCCAGGAGCAAATTTTGTGGTCCTTGATGGTGTCAGCCGGTCAGTTTTTCTTGTTTTCTGTCTTGATGACTTGCTATGATCAATCTCATAGCCATATTCGGGTTTCAGATATCTAAAGTTTGGAGATAGGAGACGCATAGCAGCAGAGCTCAAGTATGGTGATACAGTTGAAAGGCATTTACAAGATGGAGATGTCGTGCTTTTTAATCGGCAACCAAGTCTTCATAGAATGTCGATCATGTGTCACCGGGTGAGTACAAGATGTCCTTACATATTTGCAATTACTGGAAATATATAAGTCAAGGTGGCAAGCAGTTTGGTTTTAGAAAACTTAATGTCATTACCAATGAAGCTTAGGCTGGCATGTTAGAAGTGGGCCCGTGGAACTTATGAATATATTCTATTGTCAAAAATTCTTATAGATCAAACGTTTTTGACTTAAAACTTTGCTCAAAAATCACATTCCTATGGGGAATTTTGCTTATGCGGCATTAGAATGAAGGACTGCACTACTACTTTTTCCAAAAATTATGTATGACGCTTAGTGTTAAGATCTAAACTTTGTACCTTTGCAGGCAAGAGTAATGCCATGGAGGACACTTAGATTTAACGAGTCTGTTTGTAATCCTTACAATGCTGACTTTGATGGAGATGAGATGAATCTTCATGTACCACAAACTGAAGAAGCTCGTACAGAGGCATTAACCTTAATGGGGGTAACTTTTGATGTTCTCTTTTTAATCTGATAGATCAATGTGTCAAGTATATCTTATGGTTCGGTAATGTCTATCGAAAATAGTAGTGGTTTTTCTAATAGGATTGTCATTGGCATTCTAACCTTAATGATTTTATAACTTTGTAGTTTGATTCTCTTTGATCGGACATGCTAGTCTGAATGGGGCCTATGTTTTAGCTCTAGGAGTGAATATATAAAGGTAATGGGTTGGCGTTAGACTTCTGAACTGAAAACTTTTCTTGGAAGGAAACAAAAAATTAGAAACTTACTAGAACTACCTTCAGATACATGTGAATATGCTAGCAATGTTCAGGTTCAACATGTATGTGGGCAGATTCTATTACTCCCATGTACCAGTGACTCATCTATTTCTAAAGCTTCATAATGCTGACAGGTTGCAAACAATTTGTGCACCCCGAAGAATGGAGAAATACTGGTAGCATCTACACAAGACTTCTTGACATCGTCTTTTTTGATTACAAGGAAAGATACCTTTTATGATCGTGCCTCCTTCGCATCAATGTGTTCTTATATGGGAGATGGTACTGAGCATATTGATCTTCCTACACCAGCTATCTTAAAGGTACAATACAATGATTGGCAGTTCTCAGCATATTTAAGCCATAATAATGGGTTTAAAATGAAATGAAATGTTATTACGTCCTGTAGAGGCCTATAAGACGGGAGACTGTGTACAAGAAATTTTGCCTTAAAATTTGACGTAGTGTGATTCATACATGCTACTAATGCTCAATCTATGCTAACATGGCATTTGTCATTGCAGCCCATTGAGCTCTGGACGGGAAAACAATTGTTCAATGTGCTTGTACGACCAAATGCAAGTGTTAGGGTGTTCTTGAACCTTGTTGTTATTGAAAAGAAATACTACACCAAAGGACGGGAGTCAATGTGTCCTCAAGATGGATATGTTTTATTTCGAAACAGTGAGCTCATCTGTGGGCAGCTTGGAAAGGGCACTTTAGGTCAGAAACTTGTTAGTTGGACATTTATTTTACTGTGTTTGTTCATCGGTCGTGCATTTACTTATTTTAGTACTTACATTTCTTCTGCGTTTTTCTAGGCAATGGAAATAAAGATGGCCTTTTTACTGTTCTTTTGAGAGATTATTGTGCAGAAGCTGCAGCATCTTGTATGAATCGACTTGCCAAACTAAGGTGGTTGCTATTATGATTTATGTAAATTTTATGGGCTTTGCGAGGTTTGTTTTCCAATGCAATATATTTGCTCTTGCAGTGCAAGATGGATTGGGAATCATGGATTCTCAATTGGTATCGATGATGTACAACCAGGTGCTCGTCTGAGTGTGGAGAAAGAGAAACAAATTGCAGAAGGTTATCGTGCTTGTGATAAGCACATAACGCTATTTAACAAAGGAAAACTATCATTGCAGCCAGGATGCAATGCCGTTCAGACTCTGGAGTCTGAAATAACAGGAGAGCTAAACGCTATCCGAGCAAAGGCTGCACAGGTAGCTTCCACAACAATGGCCTCTTTTTTTTTTTTAATGGACCTTGTTTCCTTCCTTTTTTCGTCTTGTTATTGAATGTTATATTGATTCTTATTGCTTTGCCTGATAGATTTTGGCTGAATGATGTAAAAATATAGGTTTGCGTGAATGAATTGCACTGGCGGAATAGCCCGCTGATCATGTCTCTGTGCGGTTCAAAGGGCTCCGATATCAACATCAGTCAGATGATAGCATGTGTGGGACAACAGTCAGTTTCAGGACGACGAGCACCAAATGGTTTTATTGAACGCAGCCTTCCACATTTCCCACGGAATGACAAGACTCCACAGGTCTTCTTCTTTCTAGTTTAAGCAGAAGGTAAATAAAATAAGATCTGTCACACGTATGAATCCAGTTACCTATGTGCAGGCAAAAGGGTTCGTTGCAAATTCATTTTACAGTGGCCTGAGAGCTACTGAATTTTTTTTTCATACAATGGGTGGACGTGAAGGTTTAGTTGATACAGCAGTAAGTGGTAACTAATTATAAACCAAATCGATGCATTATAGTGTTCCAGTTTATTTTTCTTATTATCAAGGCTGTCTTTTGTCAGGTCAAGACTGCAGAAACAGGGTACATGTCTCGTAGGTTAATGAAAGCTTTGGAGGACCTATCATCACAATATGATGGTACTGTCCGCAACTCTAGCAGTGGAATTGTCCAGCTTGTATATGGTGATGATGGGATGGATCCAGTAAACATGGAAGGCAAAGATGGGGCTCCATTAAATCTGGAGAGGATTATGATGAAAACTAAGGTACTACATTAATTTTGAAGTTCTAAACTAGATCAAAATGATAACAGTTAAATTTTCAGGCTTCATGCCCTCCAATGGGTCATACAACATTGACATCCCTTGAATTGGAAAAGGTTTTGGAGGAGAAGCTGTCTGATCCCAAGTTAAGGCCTGAATATGGATATTCTACTGTCTTCTTAGAATCATTGAAACAGTTTTTGAAACAGCTTGCATCCAATATACAAAAGACTAGGTGTATTCTTGGTTTGCTAGAGTGTAGAAGTGGGACAGAGAACAATTTGATGGAAAGAGTTGCGACATACACTTCTGGGCTGACTGCTCGACAGTTAGAGGTGACTGGTAGTCTGCTATTCAGCTTTAAGTAATTTAATCTGACAGAAGTATATTGCTTGTTTTAGGTCTTTTTAAACACTTGTATTAGCCGTTACAATGCAAAGAAGCTGGAACCAGGTACTGCAGTTGGCGCGATCGGTGCACAAAGTATTGGCGAGCCTGGCACTCAAATGACCTTGAAGACATTCCATTTTGCTGGAGTAGCAAGCATGAGTATGCATATACTTTATACCCTACTGCTTATACTGGAATATATGCTAGTTTTTATATTTAAATTATCCAGATATTACGCTTGGTGTGCCACGAATCAAGGAAATTATTAACGCTTCCAAAAAGATCAGCACACCAATAATTACAGCTAAACTTGTTTCTGAAAGTGATATAAAGGCAGCGCGCATTGTGAAGGGCTGCATTGAGAAGACAACTCTCGGAGAGGTAAGATAAGTTGCTGTTAGACTAAGCGTTAGACAAAATCATATAATGAGGTTCATCTTGCAGGTGGCAAAAAGCATCAAAACAGTTTTGAAGCCAGGGCAAGCTTTTGTATCAGTCAAGCTTGACATGAAACGAATTGAAGCTCTTCAATTGGGTATATCAGCCAATACAGTGATTGAGTCGATTCTAAAGACGCCAAAATTGAAAGTGAAGCAACAGGTCTGATATCATACTATTTCATCACATCATGCATGAAGTCACATCCAAGTTCAGCTGGCACTTTTTATATTTGCTGATCATTTTTCATTTTCTATTGCAGCACATGAGACCGATCGATCATGAGAAGCTTATAGTATTCACTCCAGAAACTGATAGGAAAAAGCTACTTTTTGCATTGCAGGCTCTACAAAATATGCTGCCCAAAGTCATTGTGAAGGTAGTTTTTCTATCGTGGTTATCATTCAATAATGGGTAGTCGTTTTAAGCTCTCTATGAATTCGTTAGTGACTTTGTCGTCATAAGGTGGCTGTAATCCAGTTAATTTGTAGAGCTAGCCTTTTGTGGCACATCATTATATTTACCACCATAATATATATGCAGGGCATTCCAACTGTGGAACGAGCTGTAATAAGTCAAAAGAAGGGCAAGTACATCTTGCTGGTAGAAGGGTAAATATCGGGGGTTGGGGATGTTCTTTCCACTTTGGTTTTAAGTTGTATATGACTTCATCTTTTGTATGCAGAACTAATCTTGCAGCTGTTCTTGGCACTGAGGGTATTGATGGGTGTCGTACGAAAAGTAATCATATATTTGAAGTGGAGTCTACACTAGGCATTGAAGCTGCTAGAACGAGCATTATAAACGAAATACAATATACAATGGAAGGACATGGCATGAGTATTGATTTACGTCACATGATGCTTCTTGCTGATGTTATGACATACAAGGTATAGTAAAAAAATTGTGATTATGTCCAAGTGTGGGAATACTCAAAGCTAAAGTGTACTACCATCCAGGGTGAAGTATTGGGAATCACAAGATTTGGGATGACAAAAATGAAAGACAGTGTTCTTATGCTTGCGTCCTTTGAGAAGACTACAGATCATCTCTTTGATGCAGCTGCTCACGGGAGGACTGATCAAATTGAAGGTGTTAGTGAATGCATTATTATGGGAATTCCAATGCCTATTGGAACTGGGAGTTTCAAAATACGGCAGAGGTATAAGAGAAATGGTTTGCTGCTAATTCTAATCTGTTTTATTCTAATGAAGATTAATGCAGGGTTGGGAAATTACCAGAGTTGACATATGGGCCCACCCCAATATTTTCTTAACAGGATAAGGCAGTAAGTTTGCATTTTTCAATCCTAGCATCAACTGGTCAACATGTTTCCCTGTGGTGCAAAGCAAGGGAACTATGTTGTTGCTATGAGGTGAGGTGCAATGAGAATGAGAAGAGGATACAAAGAGGATCAAGATAGATCAGAATGCACATATGATGTCAGATGTCAAAAGACAAAGCATGGAGCCCCCATAAACCCAAGCCTCCAATATACAAAGATACTTATACCGAGACGAAACTGTGTAACATTTTTCGCTATTCAAGAATAGATGATAAGTGAATAAATTAGCTGGTGAATAAGCATTTTGGAAGCCCTCAAGAATATACTCATAAGTTTCTTCTCATAAAGTGCTGTGAGACAGGTAAATTCGAGTTCCTTTGTCTGGATTGGGCTTAGACAGAAACTGTAATTCTACCTAGTTCCTTAGGCATGGTGCGTGCAATCTAGCTCAACCTATAATCTGTTATTTTCTAAATACAGGGTTTTGGTTTCTTATTTTTTCTACTAAAGGAAGCCAACCTGCTAATTGATGTTACGTATACTTTTAAACCAGCAAATACCCGTGCGATATGTAGTACACAAGATTTAAGGAACTGCATAAGGGATAAATCTTAAGTGGCAATCAGGACCCACAAAGACATTTATTGTCTGTGACTTGTATACATGCAAATCCGGGACTGAAAACAACAAAAACAAGGCACTCCAAGTCCGAATCCGACACCAAATGCGAAATAACAAAATTTGTACAGTCCTTACATGGTGCCAACAGCAGTGCCTAGGGTAGTCCTTACATAGCACCAACAATACCTAGGATTTTTTAGCTTCCCGTTCAACATCCCCATTTTGATGTGTAATCCTCCAAATATAATCTTTATCCTCCTTTCCCTTTCATGGAATCCCCTCTTTCGAACTCAAATTCCCCTTCTAACTCTGATTACTCATTTCTCTTCATCCCCATGTTCTAAATTGCAATCCACCATTACGTGCTCATTACCCCTACTAAACCTATTACCCCATTGCTCCTCTTCTCGGATACTCCATTTTCGACAGGACGGACGAAAGCGAGGTTTAAGGTACGTACTCAGAAATCATCGCATTCTTACAGTCTTTACGGGTTAGGGTCTATTCTTCTTTGGAAACGGACATGTGTATTATGAATTCAAAATTTTTATTCGTTAGACATAGAAGTTTAGTGATTCTGTGTCCTGAGTATAGACGGGTTAGGGTAGTAAAGATCCAGTAAGGAGATGAGGATCAAAGCAAGAAGCCATGGTCTCCACTCGCCTTCAGGAAGGGAACAGCAGACTGCTAATGCAGAGGGTAACAACACAGAGAATGATCGACGAGCTGAATGAACGACAGGCGATGGTGTTGCGAAGATTCAAAAAGGATTCGGCGACAGCGTTCGAAGGAGTGGCAGATGAAAACGAGGCGTTGGGTAAAGGAGAACTGTTGGAATATCTGTATAAACTAAAGAAAGAAGTGATTTGTTGTACGGCGTTTGAGAAGATATTGAGCAATGCAGAACTATGGAGAGCAAGCACTCTGAAACAATACTTTGAGACAAATTATCATGTGTTTCAGCAGCTGAGAGAGACGCATTTTTGTGCTTCTGTTGCTAGACAAGACACAGTTTAAAGCAAAGGGATTGGATCGAATGCTAGTAATGTTTGGCAATCATCTCAATTATGCGATAGCGGTAGAAGAGAAAAACCCGCCGGGGGGGGGGGGGGTTGCTCTTGGGTAATTGCGGTTACGACTTTCCCAAATTCAAAATAGGTAATCGTTATGACAGGGCATGAGCTATGTTTTGAATATATATTAATCTTAATTAGACGTATTTCCATAATTATAGTAAAGTGATTCTTATTTGTTCTTTCAAACTTTTATCTCCGTAAGTTAAGAATATACTCTCTCAACTCGATTTTATTTTCGCATGGTTGACAACTACGAAAATCAAGTGGAAACCAATTTAGGATTTATCCGAGGGTTCAACATAAAAGGGATGGCATTTTTTGCCCTTGTTCACCCAAGATCACAGCTAATATCCTTCCAGACGATGCCGGCAGAAAAGGGAAAAGGCTTAGTAATGGAAGAACAACATGCCACAAGGGCGAAGAGGGCGCGGCACGACCCTCCGTCGGTGCCTCCTCTCAGGTTTGAGGTACCCGTTAACAAGGAATTGGAGTCCTTGGGTCCTTGGTGCTTCTGCACAGATTGTGATTATCTCCAAAAAAGATTCCGACATGTACCAGGCGTGGGCGGGTGCATTGCATGGGGTGCAGCAGACTGCATCACACTACCTCAATGCTGGAAACTGGATATTATTTGCAGATATTGATAGATAGAGGGCTAATTGTACATAAAAGTGAGGACGCGCAGTGTTAGGTAACCATCAACTGCATGGCGTGCTACAATCTGCTCCAGAGCCTGAGGGATTTGGAAAGGGAGGAAGATCATGAAATGGTGGCTGCAGACACTATAAGGTTCTGCTTACTTTGTGGGGAAAAGAACCTCTTAACTGTAAAATGTTCGGCAATGGCGGCAAGAGAAGCTGAACCAATAGCAGGAGAATGTAGTTATAGAGAAGTAGATGATTTCTTGTGATATGAAATACTGTTATAAATTCTATAAAAATCCTCGAGATAAGTTTGTAAAAGATTTGCTTTTGAATACAGTTATGTTTTCTAATGTCTATAGTGAAAACTATAAATGAATTAATAAATGAATATCAAATTGAAAAGGAAGGCCAAGCGCTTATATAAAAGGTTTATTAAGGGCATCTAGGAATTAACGACTTTTCAGAGTTTAAGGGTCACTTGGGGGAGGCAAGTACAACAGAGGAAAGGACTTGACAGGCCTCCAATCTGGGTCAAGGCTGTGAATAGGGAAAATGACAGATGAAGGCATATAAAATATTCTGAATTAGTGTGTGGAACAAGGCAGAGGTAGATAAGGGTTAATTTTAGCAGGCCGGAATGTCCAGCTACATTTTCAAGCACTTGGTCAGTAAAAGGTAATGGAAAATTATCCTTTTCCGTAACTTCATTGAGTTTCAAGGGTATATATAGAGTAAAGACACAAACAAATAAAAGGGTACGAAATTGCAGGACGAATTAATATCCGCAGACGGTATATGAATTGGGTACGTAAAGTAGATTTCTAAATCTATAGGTCACATCGCAATTAATGCAAGATTTTTAGGAATATATATATGAGGTAGAAAAGCTTGATGGAGTAACACAGCTGCTCCGGATACAAGGATGGTGATGGCGAATGATGGGGGCGGAGTCGTAGCAATCGAAATGATCGCTGAAAGCAATCGTAGTTCAGATCATGGCAGCAACACGACAATTGAGAAAGATGAAGGAAAGGGATATGCCAAGAAAGTCTCGATTGTAGAGAAAAGAAAGAGGGATGGTGAGGACTGGAGGAGGAGGAGGAGGAGGAGGAGGAGCCTTCGCCGCCGCCAAATCTAAGAGGGAAGCAAGGGCCAATAGCGGAATCAGATGTGGCATATTGTTATTGTCAGTGGAGCTGTGGATGCTATCAACGAAGGCAGAAAGTGTGCTCGTACTGCTTGCGGGTGCATTGATATAGGTGTATGAGGGTGCATCATCCACATGATTCTTTGGAAGAGGGTTACAACATGTAGAACATATATGCGTTTGCATTACTGGGTTGGGGATATGAAGGGTATAAGGCTGAAAATGAGCTGAACAGGGACTGGCTGAAAACAAAAATGAGAAAGCTGAAGGAGTGTATGCGTTTAATGTGGTTGATGGATGCAAGGCTGAAAAGATCTGGCCATATACTAAGGGCGACAAACAAAGGTATCTACTGCGAGGTGTGTGGCGACATCAACCTGGTTGATCTAGTCTGTGAAGCAGACCGTGGGCCGAGATGAAGAAGAATGGCACAGTAATAATATGTATATAATATATTTTTATTTTTTGTCTTTGATTTCTGGGAATAATTATATATTTTGACTTGGTAAGCCATGAGAAGAGGCATGGAAGCCTAATCGGAGGAAGATGGGAGGATATAGTTGAAGGGTGAGAGGAGGTAAAGGGTGGAGGCACCCAAGGCCTTTCTGTGTTGCCAAGAGCTGCAAGCTAGTTTGCTTAGCTTGTATCAAAATCCCACGTGACAGTCTCTGTTGCAGGAGCTGCTGTTTGGCACAATAGTCCTCACAGAGTTCTGCCTCTCAGTAGTTCCCGGACCCAGACCCCAAACATGAAGAGTACTGACAAAATGGGAAAACCGGCCCAAAAAGATACATGTTTATTTTGATTGAGATTTTATATCTTTTTTAACTCTTCTGCATGTGGTAGTTCTGGAGAAGTAAATAAATCTTAAATCCTTTTGCATACAATATCATGCCTGCAATCTGAATGCTCTCATATCCATGCCCATCAAACAAGATCACAAAATGCTAGAGAAGCAAGAAAATCTTAAATCTTTTTGTAGACAATATCCTGCCTGCAATATGATTCCTCTCATCCACATTCATCAAAATAAGATCAGAACCAAGACATCCTTTCATAGCCTTCACACAGACAAGAACCAAGGTTAGATGTTGAGAAGCAAAATATAAAAGAACATAACTTTTGTGGCAAACGTACCATATCAAAACATGCTACCTTGAAATTTTGAAATTTTGACATTGCATTGCTCATCAAAATGGACATCTATAATCAAACTTGTCCATTCCGGAAACCATACATTGTACGGAAGTCACGAAATTTGCTCGAACCGGCTTGCTGAACAACTTCTTGACTACAGCCGTTCCTTCAATAGTTGTGTTGGTGCGAAATTCCGCAAATTTATCTCGCGTCAAGATGTAATGAAATCTCAGTTCAAGGTTAGGTGTGTTAGAAGGATATGTTTTGCTTTCGTATACGCCAACCCCTATATACTTATCATGTAATAATATGATGGAGGTAAACCTAGTATATGTAAAACTTTTGCTGTTAAGGTTTTTCAAAGTCATCTTATAGTTCAAGACAAAGGAAAATGCGATCTTGGATTTAAAACTATATTCGGTTGTAACCTCAGTAATAGAATGCACTTGGAGTTGAGGTCTCAATTTTTTTAGAGGCTTATTTTTAAGAATAAAATAGGCGACAATGCCACCTACTGCTAGGGCTAAAACTAGTAAGAGAAGATACAAATAGAAATAGAAATAGAAATTTGATTTGGAGGTTTCTTCTATTTCTTCATTCTCATTATGATCTAAGTCTTCTTCATGATACTTCAAACTGCGCATAAGAGCAAGCTCTCTTATTGGATCATCATCGTCGCCGTCGCCACCATCACCATCACCATCACCATCTTTATTGTACTGCATTGGTGATTGCCATGGTGATGGATGTGGATATGGGAAGGGTGAAGGCTGGGGAAAATGTGATGGATATGGTAATGGTGGAGCTGAAGCTGGAGGTGGCCACCCAGGGGGCCCCATCATGGGGTTGGGTTGTTGATATTGTTGATAATAATTTGGATACTGATTATACATTTTGATGATTTCAAAATTCAAAGCTCAAATTCATTCAAATGCTCTGATCCAAACCCTAATTTCCTTTTTCTCTGCAAGGTTCACACTTTAACTATGAACGCATTTGAAACCCTAATAATTGCAACACAAGCACCTCTTTTTGCTACTCCGAATCATGTGGGAATTGTTGACGCATCTCATTTAAAGGGGCTTGAAGTTTGCTGCACAAATCTTTTATATTTTGAAGGATGTAAAATTTGGAAGCCTCGCGATGGAATTGAAAGATGTATCTGTCAATGGTGGAGAAAGTTTTTATTCGTACAAGAAAAATTCCTACAAACTTAAAATGTTATAGGCAATCCAAAAATTGTAAACATTTCCTAATAGATTTTTGAATGTATTGAAAATTTTCCTACAGAAAATAAATCATATAGGCAGTTCAATCTTCTGACCTTTTCTCATCTATCCTTATCTTCAAAATTCTCCTCATTATCTTCTTTACATCGCCGCTGGCGTTTTGCCTATATATCTTGCTCTCTAGAAAAAAGCAAGAAACTATAAATGTATGAATGTTGCTCTTGCTCCCACTTTGTTAATCTTTTCCATTTTTCTGCTCAAGCTATGAATAAAATTTAGTTTGCTAATTGTTTTCATTTTTTCACTGAAGCTATGCATAAATTTAATATGCTCTGCGACAAAATTAAAGGAGCAGCATCTCGATATGTACGTTGGGATCATAAATATTTAGGTTGCATAGATTCTAAAGTATAGTAGTGTATATAAAGAAATAGTTTTCCACAGATTTTTATATGTACCGGCACTTTTCCTATAAAATTTCAATTATACCAGCTAATCTCATGTTGAAGATTCCTATTGATCTTCAAATGTACCAGCTTATTGTAGGGCCAGTTCCTACAAATATTTTGTGTACCAAAAAAAATGAAAGTTCATATGGAAAAAATTGACATGCCTAGGACTTTCCACACCACTGGTACCTACTGAAAGACAATCGAAATCATAGAAAGTCAAGTATACCGTTCTGCAGCAGGTCTTGCCGTCAAAAACTGCAAGTCCCAGCCAAAGCCATGGAAGTCTTAAAACTCGTTATAGAGTCAGAAAAGAATGAATCGTCAGGCAGTCTGAGATGCCAGCACCGTTTCATTTAACAAGGTGCTGTCGCACAATGGGTTGCCCTTGTGAAATTCTTGTAAAAAAAACAGAAGAAAAAAAAAACAAAAAGGAGGGACTAACAAAGAGGCGCAATAGAAGGTTTTGAGCCTAGCACAAATGTTGCATCTGACACTAATTATATAATTTTGAAATGTGACATGCCTTATGCGGGCCTTATGTCATATGTTATTATTCATTTTTGTGTCATGTTTTGAGAAACTTGTGGCATATTTCAATTGTCATGTTTGGCATGCCATTAGTCTCACTTGTCATATGTCAAATGTCATGTATCATATGGCATATGGCATATATGTCATCTATCTCGTGTGTCACGGCATATGACAAACTAGATAGATGACAAAAGTCATATGTCATCTATCATATGCCATGACACACGAGATAGATGACATATGCCATATGACAAACGAGTCATCTATCTCGTTGTTAAGTATGCAATGAATATATGTTTTGAACTTCATATCTTAAACTATAATGAAGAACATTGCCAATTATTCTATTTTCTCAAAGTATGTAATTCTCTACAAACATTTGCATCCAAACATGAAATAACATTTGCATTCAACACGACATGTTTCATCAATCTGTTTTATGATTTCTTCAATGTCAAATATCTCAGTCCATCTCGAGCTGCTAGCTACCGTAGAATATTGAGGATGAATGATGGAATTTCTCTATATTCTATCATATCTAACATGTCTTTAACACTAGAGTCGTCACATGATGGACCAGAAAAGGTGCATTTGTACTGTTCACTTTATAATTCATATAAAATCAAAGGTTAAACATTCAGTCTAACCCTTCCTACATGTTAATATATGGCCGTCATATTGCACAAAAAAAATACCTAAAAATCTATTGGTCTCCATTCTTGAGAGTTACGTTTAGGTAAATCCCAAGTGGTCAACTCCGTTTTGCTTCATGTTTAGATAAAGTAAAACTGTATCAATAAGAGAATTTTTATGATTCTTTTCCTTATTTGTATTTTTCTTCATGAGTTAGAGACTAAGATTCGAGAAGGGAGATAGCGTTGTTCGAACATGACATGGTCAAAACTGTTGTTTGTCTGTTGTGAACCAATACCGATTCCTAGAAAGTTGTTCTAAAATCAAATCTATAACTTTTGTAGGGAAATGAATTTTGACCTAAAATTTTGAATGTAAGTAGTAGACAACTTGTTTTATCCAAATAAAATGTTCATTAGCCTTGATGTCGAAATTTTTATTCTATTTTATTTTTTCCAGTACAAATGACTGATAACTTATGTATACATAGGAGTAAAATAATTCAACGCCATTCTCCTAAAAATCATATTATAAAAAGTTACCACAATATGCAGTCACCCCAAAAACAAGCACGAAGAAAGAGCATAGCATTTATTCTAAAGAAATCAAGAAAGGTTCCTAAACCTGGGACTATATATTACTGGTCCAGATTCATTTTAAAATCAATTACTCCCTCATGTTAATCAATCTCAAGTTCAATTGCGAGATATAAATACCTCATGTGCTACTCTACTCATTAAAAGTAGCTAACGCTCATGATCTTGAGGTTTAGATAGACAGATAGAGTAAGCTTTCTAGTGTCTATTCTATTATATGTTCTGTATATTTTATAAACATATGCATTGAATGGTGACCTCAAAACTCGTATTTTCAAACTTCCCAAGTTGTGGAAGCAATGCAAAAAGAATGAAGAACAAATATGAAAAGTAAATATAGACTGCTATGTCTATTTCCCATTGCTAGTGCACATGGCTTAGGATCATTTAAAAAAGCCAGAACATCATTATCTTAATCAATCTTAAACTCGCCTTTAGAATATGCATATCCTATATATAGTACTTTTTTGAGAAAATTAGTTGGTTGCTAGGATTGCATTATTAAAGGGTAATATTGAAGCACAAGAAAATTGAACCCATATGAATGTCCACTCGAGGAAGGAAGGAAGGAAGGAAGGAAGGAAGGAAGGCGGGCGGGCGGGCGGCAGCAAAAATTCTAGTGGCCCAGGCGGGCCATTTGGCCCCCAATTATCTATTTTGGAAAAACGCTCTGGCCAGCCTGAGTAGGATGAGTTAGCTATCTAGTAGGTGCAAATTCGCCATTTCGTAGCAGTTTATTGGCAGATAAAGGATTGGAATGATCAATTCATTATTTTGTGATTTGGGCATTCCAATATTTTGGCCATTTGAGTTCGATGGATGAAAAATATTGGTTGACAAAATGGCCATTTAAAGCATAGGTTATTCTTTTGAGAATAATAATTTTGTTATACCCTTGGGAATCTTTATTAGAACCTACTGTCTAAATGTAGTAATAGTAGTGATATCTATCATAAAATATAGCTATACTTGGTAAACAAGTATTTTTAAACTTTGGTTGCAGAATCAGATTGCATTTGCATTCTTTGTCTGTCGACCTATAACTTGAGTTGTTAGATTTATATGGGCGTATAATTTGAGGTGTGAGAATTGAATCAATGGTACGTCACAATCTAAATTTGCTATTAGCCTAAATTTGGCCACATGAAGCGCTAAAATTTTGAAGAAGGGATCGCCATTTGGGGTAGGCTTATGCTGTAAAATATTAATAAAAATTGCCATTTCAGGCTACACTTCAACAGCGAAATTACATAAGGAATGGCCAATTCATTTCACATAGAAAACATTATAAGGTGCTTAAAATTTTCCCTGGCGAGCAGGCGGGCAGAGTTTGTATCGTCCACGGAGACCAAATTGGCCATGGGACCCAAACAATAAAAGGGGCATAGAAGCTCGAAAAATACGAAGAAAAGATAATGCAAATTCTAATGGGTAATATAGGTAGAAAATCACCATATCATTGTATAAGTGACAATTCAACAATAAATAGAAATGGTGATAATAATTAGAGAGATTTACTTCTATACCCAATTAATCTAATTGTGGATCATAATAGTCTATGCCTGCTTATATTCGAACCTTGCATATAGTAATATGCTATTTTTAACATCAAATTGGAGGTCTATGTTGCAAATAATCCATTTTATATAGTCTATCATGCAAGACAAACTAAGTTTACTATTATGATCTTAAGCAGAAAACATGTGTACTAAGTTAATGATAGTAAGAATTAAGAAGATTTCTTCGTGTGTTTTGCTCGAAGACAAATTAAACTACATATCAAACTTCTATCACACTTCTATCACGTGTTTTGTCAATCATGAGTTGAAGAAGAATGTTATCTTGCGTCAAAATATGGCAAACTAAGTACAAACCAGATATGTTCCATGCATTTTTATAATCAAATCTCGCATATAATGTGTTATTTTAACATAAAATCCGAGATCTATGTTGCTAAGGAAGGGTCGCATTTGTAGAAAATATTACCTACCATGAAAGATGAGTTATTTGTACTGTTGCCTTCACTAAACTTTAATATTATGCAGTATCAACCACTTCTAAATATAAAAAAATACATAGTTATTTACTATATTTAAGTTGATAAAATTGTTTATTATGTAGATATAAGTGAAATGTATGGAGAGCATCATTTATTGCCCTTGGAAATCTTATACATAAATTTAATTAGAATATTTCAGTTCTATTTTTGTCCTAGATTCTCTATTAGAGCTTCTTTAGTAAAAATTGAGATCAACATACTTATGAACACTTCAAAAAATTACTGGACTATAGCTCTTAGAGTTCAAAACTTATTATAGTAAAGGAGAAATAATTCACAACCTCAAACAACATTTTTTTTAACTAAATATGATTTTGTGACTTCATATAATGTCATCTAATAGCAGTAAAACATGAAAATATACATATCAACATGTTATACCATAAAATGTCAATTACTTTTGATTTTAGAAAGGTTGGACCTCTTTATGCTAAAAAGTTTCAAGAATGCAGTTTTGGCCTGGTGGAAAAACTAATGAATTCTATGGGGTTTAGACAATCACCATAATTTATCAATAAATCTATTGGTCATGAAATCCTTCATTTCATAAAGAATTCAGTGAAGATTCAAAAACTGGTGGTATCTTGTGAAATAAAAATTTCTCTTGCTAGATACATGGGTTTAAGTGGCAGAAGGTATGCTGGAACAAATCTGGTTGATGAACCCAGAATAGTTCTAGTAACAACTCTAATGTTAAGGTGCATTCTATGCCATGATGACGAGTTTGAAATGATTTTTGGTGTGATAATTTGAATGCATGAGGAACACAATCTGCATTGGATGTCGATGTGTCATTCTGTATTCTAACATGTCTTTTTCCAAGTAGCACTTATATATAGAATGCACTCTCTTTGTGGTAATTTTATTCTAACTTTCATAATGTTTGATTATTTCTAACCACGAGTCTGCGATGGATTTTTCCAAGTTATTGCCTCCTCTTTTGCATTAATGCAGTTGCATTTCTTGACTACTTTTTTTTGGATTAGTAGGCATTCATCTAGAACTATGGAATCTATCATGTTTTCTTATGTACATACATACCAAAAGTTATTATGTTCAAGAGTTATATTATGACATACCTTGAATGATTCAAGTCCAAGGTAGCAAGAAAACTGCGTATACAATCTGGAAAAACACATTTAGGTATACAATTACAAAAAGTTCAATGGTCATCAGTGGCATATACAAAGGTATTTAATTCGTCTCCAATAAGAAGTCATGCATTTAATAGACAAACTGAAATGACAAAAATGTGTCTTTAAGGCATGTGAGGTAACTTATTTCTAAAAGATAAATAATTATGGTATTTGGCAGGGTGATATATAGCAAGGTGGTATTTAGCAAGATGATTCTTGCAATAATAAGAATCAATGTTGTATATATTGTATATAAGAATGATTGCTACCTTACTTATGGCATTAATTTAGCATGCTATAGTCAACTCTAAATGCCATGTGCTCGAGAAATGTGTGTGAAGTTCCAAAATGCTAGACCTTATGCAAGCACATTTTTTAATGTCCTTTTCAACACACACAAAGCCGTGAATATTTACTAAGAATTCATTGTAAATTAACTACACAACCAAACTTGCATCAAATCAATTTGTTACAAATATCAAGATGTTTTTATCCAAAAGCTAGAGACTCGTATATACCCATCTCGTTAGACCAAGAGGCTAGGTTGATCGACGTAATGGCAGATTGTTAAGCCATTATAGGACCGCAACTATATAGACAATCACAAATGAAATACCAATGAGTTGACTAAATAGAAGTGGCAATGCTATACCAGGTCAATTAAACAATGTTTATGCCATCTTAGTGCTAGAGAATATTATTTAAGACATATACAACTACATGACATTGGTTAACAACAAGACACACACAATCTAGATATTCACATGCACATAAAACAATACTATTTGAACCACTATAGCATCTGCATGATACAAAACAAACACATACACACACACACACACACACATCAGAAACTATCTAGATACACTCAATCCAAAATAGGTTCATCGTACTCATTATTCTCAGACGCAACTTAATGTCATTGCACATCTGAAGTTCCAAGGCTATACGCAAACTTTGATGTCTAACATCAAACAAATTTCTTGTTCGTCTAGTGATCTTCTGCATAGATTAACCACAAAAAACATCTCAACAAATATGAGGTACATTTTAACTACTAGTAGGTAGACTAATTAAGCTTCCTTACTTTGCTCTAGGCGAATGATCCAATGAGGAATTCTAGGTCATTAGTTTGCTAGCCTGAAAGCTATTAACATTGATTCTATAGAAAATCGATTCCTAGAAAATAAGTTTATTTCCCTCTTCTATTTAGGATATTACAAGACAATAAGTGGACACAAGTATCTTATGGCCTATTTTCTTTTCATCTATTGTAGGAGGCAATTTCAAATAATGCTTCTATAGGGCAAATGTGCTTCACCAAGGTTTAGATGTTAGAAGTTGCCATGTCCAATGCTAATACAATTAGTGCAATACCCAGCTCATTCATAGAAAACCCAAAGTTGTAATTTGTTTTTCTCTGTATCTTATGAGACATTCTTTTTTCATTTAATGCAAGAGACGAGACATTTTCAAATAAAGCATCCAAGGCTAACTGTGCTTAGAGTTATATGTTGTCGTGATAAAAACTTTACCTCCAATGCTCATACAAATAAATATTAAACTTTTGAAGCTAATGCAAGTCTACCTAGTCCATTTAAAGAATCCCCACAACTTGCACTTTCTTTGAACCTTCGAAGCTAGTTCTAGTCTACCAATCCATTCACTTTCTTTGAACCTTCGAAGCTAGTCCTAGTCTACCAATCCATTCGTAGAATTCCTAGAACTTGCTTTCTTATAACAAGGACACATGTTTCATTTGCTCAAGAGAAGAACACATGCGCATATCTTGTTGAACAAGCCCGACTAAGACGAATACAGCAAGATAATAGAAAGTGAGAGCTTCCACCCACTACAACCCACAAATGGTGTCGATTGAAATGCAAACATTAACTTCAAATTAGCATTGAGCAACAGACAATGATGTCCACTGATATGCAAACTTTAGCATTGAAACAACTCTCGTTTTGAAACCAATTACCTTAGGAGCCACATCATGATGCACGAACTTGTCCACCTAGAAAATGCTAATAATAATATATACTTTATGTTATCATCTGAGATGGCAGTAATCATGATAGAACACTGCTTGCAGCAATTGTATCCACTCACATTTTGTTGGGTGCAGTGTGAAAAATTGACACCTTAAAATCTCAATGAGAACTGCTCATTAAATAAAATGTGTCAAAAGAGAACTTTTCAATCAAACAAATTTGTAAAACAGACACTTCAATTTGTTTAAAGTTGTCAAAAAGGAAACTTGTCATTTTACAAAAAGTGTCTAAAAAAATGAAGCATTTTTTAAGGTTATAAGGGTTCCCATGGCATAATTAACCACCTGACATGTTATTGGTTTTACTATACCTTGAACTTATGAAATTGTGGCAAGCCATTATGGCTATTCACATGAATACTGCAAATTATGAATGAGGATTCTCGAAGACAAAAGAAGTGAAAGTTAAGAAGTGGTCAAGAATGTCCAATGATATATTGGACGCTCATCTGTTAATTTTGATATCAGTTAATCCCTATGGACAAGTTGATATTCATGAGATATACAAGATATGGTTGAATGAATAGGGAAAAATAAGAAGGCTTAGTGACATCCATCTACTTCAGTATGTTTTTGGTGGTACATTTATCAAATATTGTGTTATTTCATTGTTTTATTGACGTCTACACTTTATTTTATTTTTTTTGTTGAAGGACGTCAAACTTTATTGAATCAAAGAATCTAGTATAAGTATGCAAAGACAGGAATAAAATATCAGCAGATAAGCAGAGACCCACTGAGTGAAGCAACATACCTAAGCATAAGGGCGCACATCCAAATACTCCTCAAAGATCAATCGCCTCTTACATGGGGCAAAAGAAGAACAATGATATGACTTAGCAATGTGGAGAGCATGATTATCTGCCACATCCAAACCTTTGAAGATTACCAGTCTGCGTCTTTTTCAGATAGTCTAAAGCAACCATCTTGCAACGAGATTAAAAGCTTGACTTTGTAACTCCGTCCAGGTACTTGGGTAAGTTGCCAAAAGCACTTGTTGACTTGTTAGGGAAACCTGAAAAAGGGAGAACTACCAATGCCATACAAGTCTAATGTGGTCACACATGAAAAAAAACAATGCTCAATGGTCGTAACAAATTTGTTATTATTAGATGTTTGACCAAAAGTTCTCAATGCCATTTAATTTACGTCAATTGAGAACTTAAATTTTTAAAAAGTTGTCAATTGACACCCACAAAATTTAAAAATGTGTCATATGGAAAACCTTGTATCCAATGAATTTTCGACACTGGCAATGAGTGATTGTTGAGAATGCTTCAATACTAGAGCTTTCAAGTCAAGTTCTGATGGAGGGTTGACGCAGTACTTTTATTCATTCTATGTAGCTCACTCAGAATATAATCTAAAGTGAGATGTACGAGATTGAGAATGCAGAACAATAGATAAATCATTGGCACGTAAAAGTAGAATATGTTCTAATATGGTGGCATATAGAATATGGGTTGTTCTTGCATCCCATTTGTAACCAAAGTGAAAGAAATCCATCAAACCATCATGTGAATAAGATGATTCTCTTACAACACATAGGCGGTACTGATTTTCCTTGATATGTTAATTATTCCAAAGGTAGAAGACCTCTACTTCCCTAGTACAATACAAGAGTTCTACGATCTAAAATTGAGTACCATTAGCAAATATGAAAAGCTGAAATCTCAAATGATTATAGTTGGCATTTGAAAGTGCGTATTAGAAAAACTCTGATTCCATAAACATTAAATTTACTGAAGTGAGAAAGATTCATTATCTGCGTTGTTCTTGACCTGTTAGATTCAGTAAGGCACAACAAAAAGAGATTGGAGAATTAAACCCCAAGCCCCAAAGACATTTTTTTTCTTGTTCTAGAAAGTTAATATATTTCCCTTCAAAAAGAGCGAGATTAACTTGTTTAAAATGAGCTCTTCAAGTTCTAGATCGACCTCTACGAGCATTAAAGTCTACAACAAAATTCTTGCAGATGGGCAGCAGAAGAAAAATATGATGGAAGTTTTATAAGAGGAAATCGACAACGATTAAGACAAACAACGATCAAAACAAACAGAAAAGAGGTAGACTTCCCTACGTTTCAGTTGGAACAACTGTTACGAATAGCAAGTAAAAATCAGGTTTAAGTCCACAAAGGACTATAAAAACTGCCAGGAAAGGGGTAGGCCTCGCCACACAACCTATGAACTCAAACAAATCTGAGTTCCCCACCGAGCTAAGAGCTAGATTGAGAGACGGCTACCGTTCCCATGATCCTCGCCCACAGCTTGAGAGATCAAAGATCAAGATAATCCTCCATTGGACGACCTTCCCCTCTATTTATAGCGCTAGCTCCCTTTTTGCCCTTTCCTCCCAAGACCGTTCAAAAGGCACTTAGCATATAAGGCTCACTCCTTATATGGCTTTTCCACCCTTTATGGCATGGCTGTTATGGCTGCGCCTTAGAAGGCCTCACCAAGCGATTGCTACAGGATTTAGCTCAGAATCGTAACAGCCCACCAGGGTAAAAGACAACTGACCTCAGTCGTAACGACCACATAAAGTCCCCAAGTTCCTCAAACTTAGATAAAGTGCAAAGAAAAGTGACTGGACTCGCCACCCATCACCTTTTCTTTCTGTCTTCATCCCATCATCTTTTGGCCGAAAGATGATGTATGAAAAACAGCGTATGATTGGGGTCATGACTCCCAATCCATACGGCGTATTAGGGCATTCATCATCCTAATACCGTATTAGGGCATAATCCTTCCTAGTACCATAATTGTGCACACGTTTCATATATTGGCGCCTTCTGAGTGCACACAGGTTATCTCATCTCAGGTTGATCATACAAATCACCTCGTCATACAGGCCATACAGGTCCCTTGGTCTGCCCATACAACCCAATTTATCTTTGATGACTGTATTTCAGATCAAAACCATACAGCCCACCAAAGTAAAAATATTAATCTCAGTTGTTGGAACGCTCAATCATTCCACATGGACCTGCTTCATATAAAATGGCCTCCTCCACTTCCGGTTCTGCTTCAACATGAAACAATTGTGGGTTAGTTCCCTTGTACAGTTTCAAGTACTCAATGTCGAATGCGTTGTCCTTTTTGCCATTGTGGCGGAAGTTCAAGTCCTTCTATAAAAAAAAACCGGAATGGATCATACTATAGAAGCATCATCACATAATGACGTCTGGAACATTCCATACCAATGCACCTGGGTATGGTCACGTACATACTGCACTCCCTATGTCACTTGTTTATGAAAAACAAAACAACTCGATCCGCATCACTTAGGACTTGGATCAACCATCCAAAGATGCTTGTCTACAACGTAATGATCATTGCACACAGCCTCGTGACCATTGATCATTGCACATAGCCTATGATCATCCGGAACCCTTCTTGTAGAACCCAAAGATTTCCTTTGGAAGTTTTCATCTTTATCCCTTGTATCTTTTTACAATCATCTTCAATATTGCTGGTTTACCCCGCAGGTACTTGTCAGTGTGACAGAAATATAACCTCCTTGACTACGAAAGAAGTTGCCAGCTTCTTCATATCCAATGCCTCTAAGCTCCATGAACATCTCTGTGAATTATTAATTCAATCTATCTTATCACTCCATTCGAATATATGACTGTCAATTCACTTCTTCACACCTTTCGCTGAGTCAGGTGCCTAGGTTATGCCATTGCACAATCCAGGGATTGGCTATTAGTAAGTTGACCAGAATCAAAACCTTTACGGAAGGCTATGCATTCCTTAATGTGTTGGCTATTAGTAAGTTGACCAGAATCAAAACCTTTACGGAAGGCTATGCATTCCTTAATGGCTCCCACACCATCCAATAACTGATCTCTTCTAGAGACCCATATAAGTTCCTTTTTTACAGCATATGAGAACAGTATAAGGGGTACAACAACTCCTCTCAACATGAAGCAGCTATCACTTCCTGGGAGTGATAATTCTGATGCTCAATTTTTCAAGCATCCGTGTGAAAAATAGCAAGTAAAAATCAGGTTAAGTCCATAAAGGACTATAGAGACTGCAAGGAAAGGGGTAGGACTCGCCACCCAACCTATGAACTCATAGGAATCTGAGTTCCCCACCGAGCTATACCGTTTCTATGATCCTTGCCCACAGCTCGCCCACAGCGTGAGAGATCAGAGATCAAGATAATCCTCCATTAGATGGTCTTCCCCTCTATTTATAGCCCTAGCTCCCTTTTTGCCCTTTCCTCCCAAGACCTTTCAGAAAGGCACTTGGCATATAAAGCTCACTCCTTATATGGCACTTCCACCCTTTATGGCATGGCTGTTATGGCTGCGCCTTAGAAGGCCTCACCAAGCGATTGCTACAGGATTTAGCTCAAAATCGTAAAAGCAGCGCTTTAAAACAAAGAAAAGTTGAACAAAGAACATGTAGACTTACCCCTATGTTTTAGTTGAAAGAAGAATGTTTAGCCATTTCATGCAAGCGATTGTGTGCAAAAGAGCAAAAGAGCATTTACAACAATAATGCTCATTTGCCATGCCATGTATGACGAGAGCATTGCCTTTCTTAAGACGGTTTTCCCCGCAAAACAAAGAACTCCTTCTCAAATGTCAGCATATACCAGCATATACCTGTCAATCAAAGGGCCTTCTGTTGGGAAGATCTATGGAGCACGGATTCTTGCTACAAGGGAGAAAGCAAAGCACAAAATTCAATTCTCCAGAACATCCTTCCGCATCTCCATTCCAAGTTTCTCATTCAGATTTATCCAACTTAACTCGAAGTAATGATTTCATGATTTTGACACCCCAAAATATAAATAGCAAACTGTAGTGCCCAGGTGAGACAGAATACTTGACTAAGAATTGTAGAAAGGAAGGAGGTGCTTATTTTCCATACCTGGCAGTCAAAGACATATAGTATGCAATCTTATTTCTGGATATTCCTTGAGCTGGAAACCCAGCGACTAAACCAATAGCACAGCTTAATATCAATATCATTCATGATCTTAATTTATTGAAACAAGCCTGAATTCCACATCTAGCAAGCATCATGCCTTCCTGAAGATGATCATTCATTGACTGAATCCTTTTCCATTTGTTAATCATAGAACTCCAACTAATTCATTTC